>JAQFVV010014472.1:0-35683 GCA_028023455.1 Epiperipatus broadwayi
TTGTGCCCTTTTATATGGGTCACCATTTAAGTTTTGTGCTAATCTAGTAGAAAATTTTAAATTTAAGAAGTATTTTAAATGTGTGATGTTGACTTTGCTTGTGGTAATGTTACCATAAGTTTAATTAAAGCAATCTATGAGTATTTGGTATGTGAATTGTGTTGCTTGAAAATATTTAAAATGATGATTATGGGCATTGTAACCTACAAATAACTAAATTTAATAACATAAATGTTTAAAGATTAGTATTTAAAAGACAAGTTTAGATTATGAAACAGGAATATTTTTTTTATTTTAAATATTCACTGAAAGTGCGTAAATATTTTTTCAAAATTATTTTTACATAAATTTTGATTAATATTTGGTTTTCAATCTATAATAAATAATTATTTTTAGATCTGATGTAATATCTTACCCATTTTTTAAAATAAATATTTATTTCACCCCCCCTTAATTATTAAATTTGTTAAGGCCAGCTGATGGCGTTTCTTCATTAATAAAAGAAGAACAGATGTTTGTTAAATTTACACGTATGCGTGGAAGTTGTCTAATAAAGTTGCATAATTATTTTAAAAAATCATGTTATAAATTTATAAATAATAAGTGAGTTATCACGAGATAAAATAAAGATGTTAATGTAAAATATTAAATCTGATTTAAAAGTATTACTTTAAAAATCTCACGTATTTAAAAAGATTTAGTTTATTTTAAATGATCTTCCATAAAAGTTAAGATTTAAATCAAGTGAGAAAGAATATTTCAAAAAGAATGTTTAATAGATTTAAATAAGTGATCAATATTGTTTTTAAAGAATTTGAAATAAAAATATTAAATGAGTCATTATTTTATTTTTAATAGTGAGTTGATAAGAAAATATGTAAATAAAGCAAAGTTTGATTGTTTAATCGTACCAATCAGATGTGGAGTCTCTTCTAGAATAACAAAGCTTGATTAATTTGTTGGAAGGGCTCTCTACAATAAAACTTCTAAGTGGTTTGTGCCATTGAGAAAATAGCTACAGTAAATTTCTAAACGCTCTTAAATCAGTTGAAAAATCACAAGAGTGTTATTGAACAATTTATAATATTTGTAAAGTAATGAATATGCAGCAGCAATTTTAATATTCTCTATTGGATTTTTTAGTATTGAAACTCATTTATGTACAATGATCAGTGGAAACATCACGTATCGTAGATAATATATCAGAAACTTTATGCTAGAAAAGTAACAGGTGCTGGATTAGTTACATAAAACTACAAGATGGAGAAAAGTAGTATTTTGGACTATAAATACTTTTCAAAGAAGTTAAATTACTATTGTCTATTACTAATTTAGATGGTTTTAAAGAAATATAAAATAAGTTTCTGTGTAAAAGAAAGTATTTTGACAAATTATGGAAGTAAAATATGTATCTTAAGGAAAGATATAAGAAGCAGTTAAGCAATTTTAAATCAATACTTTGCCATATTGAGTCATTAGCTTAAAAGACTAGATATTGATATATTTGAAAAGGTAAATATCTTCTAAGTATAAGTATTTTAAAAAAAACCGTTATACAATAAAAATTACTTTATTGAAGTTATCTAAAGCTGGCCGTAATAGTTGAATGGAAAGAAATAGATTCTTACCTGGATATATTGTTTTGAAAAAGTGCATCAAATATTACATGGACGTCCAAGCCAAACCAAGTTAATTGACAAAATAATTAAACGACGAATTTTATCAATTATAAACGTAAGTTAGAAATAATACTTTCAAATAATAGTTGATGAAGAATTTCGATCCAGAGGAACTTATAAACTATTTTTTTAATTTTATTTTGTTTTCTTCTGGAACTTATTTTTTTTCAACATACACGTTATCATTTTTATTATAAACTTTCAAAGAAACATGTAGTTACAACGGAAGTTCAGGAAATAGTGTTTTACTGAGTTTATACGTAGGATATTTGTTAGAACTTTTATGGTAGAACAAAAGTCGACGCTGGAATATGTAATATCATGTTTTATTTTATTTATTTAACATAAAATTTAAATAATATTAAACTCTTTAAAAGTAGGATAGGTACATTACTTAATAATAACTAAAAATAATATAATAATTAATTACATGAATTTATTTTATAATTAATTTAACAGGAATATTTTAATGAATGTTGAGAGTATGAATGTGTATTATTTTTTTGTTTTCTGAAGCTGCAAATTCCGAAGAATACTGGGTAGCAGACTGGACATTATTATCATTATGGTAAAACATTGTATAATAATTTTGATGTATTTAATATTTTTTTTTCTTTAGATCAACTGAATATTATGTTGTTACGGGATGAATGTATAGGTATTTAAGAAAACACATACATTATATTAACAATCGAATTTTATTAAAATATGCATAATTTTTAATTTATAATATAAACATGATACAACATTAGTAAAAGCTTAGAAGTAATTATATGATTCTTTCGTAAATAATTTTGATATTTTTATTTATGCTTAGTATTAAAATGATGTTTATTATTTATCTTAATAATTATTTTATTTTTGCAAGTCAGAAAAGGATTTTAAAAGTCTATTTTATTTTTTGTTTATTAGATAAGTTAAGTTACGTTTTAGGTAGAGGCTTATATTTAGATTGAAAAGTTTACTAAGTATAGACAATATAGTATGAGTAATTTGGATAATGAATATTTTATTTGAAGTTGATATTTTTTTTTTTTTTCGAAAAATGTTTTAAAAAAGTTTAGAATATGTTTTATAGATAGAAATTTATTAGAAAGGTTAGTAAAGCATATAGGGTAAAATAATGATTTTACACAGAAAGGAATCATAAAATTTATCTAATGTAATGTTTTATGAATTTAAAATTGATAAATGATTTAAATATTAATGTTTGAATAATACAGATATAGAATGCATATTTTATAAAACATATAACAGGAATTACATTAGGTGGAATATAATTATAGCCAATCATTTGTTGTACATTATAAAGAGATATTGATTTTATATACAGATATTAAGCAATGCTAGTAATAAAGTGAATACATGATAAATTATAAATGATATTTAATTAATGTAGTTATTTAATAGGTAAAGCTACATTATGTACACATGCTACATAAATAGTCTTGACATATATTGTTATTTGTAGTAATTAAAGTACATTACTATTTATTTTAAAAATCTACGTTTTGGAAAAACACATGGTAATATTATTAATATAGCATTTGGAGGAATGTAAAGTTGCTTATTAAGTACATGAGTTAATAACAGTGTAAGCCTCTTATATTTGTATTTCTTATTTTTAATTATTTGTTGTCATAAATTTTAAATTGTAAATAGTGTAAATAAATTTTATTTGAAATTATTGTAAATAAATTTGTTAGTTTGTTTTAAAAGTGTGTCGAGTTTCATTATTTTTACCACAGCATTTTGACATTAGATGATTTGAAATAAACATAATATTTGCACAAAATGAATTTGTTATTGTTATTTTAAAAATGAATACAATATTTGCTTAACATTATTTTATAAGAATTGATTGACATGAACATAAAATATTGCAATGGTCATAAGATGATTATAATACACATTATAAGAATACAATATTGTTTATTGCCACAGATTATTAAGTATAAAATTTTGATCTATTTTAAAATGAAGATACCATATGAAATAAAAGATATACATATAATTGTTTATTCATTTAATGATTGATTATATAATAGAAATAGATGAGATTAAATTACACTCTAAGATTAGTATTATTTATTATTATTATTTAAATAAGTTAGGTGTATTTAAGTTTGATATAAAATCCCACATCATACTTATTTACATGAGTTATTATTATTATTTTAAAACAGCTTAGAAGAACCTGAGATTATTTAATTATACTTTTAAGTTAAAAGTTAGGAATTATTTTAGTATTATTAAAGATAATTATTTCTTTTAAAAGTCATAAGAATGCTATAGATGTAGTGGTAAGATGATAAGGTAGTGGTAGTATTCTTATGCCATTGAGACAGTATCTTGGAAGATATTGACTCAGTGTAAATCTGCTTATTACTTTGTAACTTTACTTCACAGTCTCATAATTTTATAAATACTTATTTAATTAGGATAATCTAAAACTATATTGATTTTGAAGATTGATAATAAATTTAATTAAGATATGATAATATAAAAGTATATTAAAGATAGATATGCAAATTTTAATGAAGCATAATAATGTAACTGAGCTAGTTGTATTTTAAACTATTTTATATATCCAGAAGTAAGGGTACAATATATATATATTTGAAGAATGCAAATACATCTTACAAATAATAAACATAATGAAAGATATGCTTATAATAAATTTTCAAATCTTAGATCAATTCCTTATTATTATTATAAGGCACAGCAAAAAAAAAAAAAAAAGGATTTCAGAGGGTATTAAAAGAAATCATGGATTTTTAACTGAAAAGTAACTGATTCATAGGCTAATAAGAATTGATTAACCAGTAGAATGAGTAAAGTCAAATTAACAACAATTATATTTTTAGTTTTCTCTATAATTTATACATGAAATATGTAAGTAATGACTTTCCTTCATATCAATAGTAATGAAAATTATCAATGCACAACTTTTTGCACCATCTCTCTTCTGGTCAGTCTAAAATTAATGTGATGATGAGACTTGAATTTCTTGTGAGTGCCAGCTACAGCTTAATAAATATGGTATAATAACTATCAAACAATCCTATTTCCCACTATGTATTCATTATGTCCCATAGTTACTGCTTCACATGTTAATTAGCTACAACATATGTAACTAATAAATTAGTATAATGAAGTTTAATATAATATACTAGGACTAGTGATGCATAGAAAAGAGATTCACGCAAAGAGAATAAAACAAAATAAACAATGAGCATTGCCAATTGTTCAACAAGCTTTGTGATAAATGCTTAGCCAGAAAAAGCATTTAAAATATCTCTGTCAGGATACCCCCAAACATCAGACCATGGTTTTATGCTTTGGTACTCCTCAGAGAGGTCATAGGATGCCAAAGCATGAAACAATGGTCAGAGGTTTGGGGGGGGGGGTCCTGACATTTTAAATGCTTTCTCTGGCTAAGCATTTATCACAAAGCTTGTTGAGCAATTGGTAATGCTCATTGTTTATATCTTATAAGCTTAAGATATGGGATCATGTGATCTATGACTATTTTTTAATAAAACAAAATATTTTATTAAAATAATAATAATAAAAAGTGAATGCTAAAAAGGATTTAAGTATGGCACAAATGAGGATTTTATTATACAGCAGAGCACTTCAGAATTTAATTATTGTAGCAGTATCTTTATATTCTAACTGTAATTTTATCAAAATAATTAGCTTTAATATGCAGTTTACATATATACCCTACTACATATATAAAATAATGTAAAATATTTAAAGGAAAATATAAACATTTAATAAAAAATTACAATATATGTAATCATAAAACTACAGATAAGTGCTTTATCTAACATTAATGAATGAAAAAAAAAAGATTGAATAGAATTAAACAAAATAAATTTCTGACTTTAGTTCATTTGCTCTCAATTTCTGAGTTGAAAAAAAAAAAGTTTTAATACACTCTTGAACAGTTGAGTGACTCAAGTTCCCCCCTGTAAGTAAGTCTGCTCTTTTGGGGACACTTTATTATATAACACCCAGTTATTTCTATGCATAATATATAAAATAAGTATTTGTTGACCAAGTATAACTATAAGTAAAGAGAGACATTTAGAGCTGAGACTGGTTATCTGGGAGACTCAACATGTTTCAAGGATTTCCATTCAGGTAGGTTTGCACAACTAACATCCTGATGGATCGGCACAGCTGGTACACTGGTTTAAGTCTTTTTCATTTTTAAATTTCACGAAAAAGTGAATTTCTTATATAATGATATGATAGTTTCTTCTTATTCTGTTTAAAATATAGATTTCTTTAACTTCATGCATTCCAGCATTTTGACTGCAAATACAGCTTGGCTTGCTATAAATTGAGTTAATTGCATTCTTCCAAAGCTTGATTTTCTCTGATGTTTGAAACTAAGCTATAAATACCTTCTCAACTCGTGACACAATTAAGATTCAACAACAAAACCTATTTTTAATAAATAGATAATTTTATTGCAACTGACACTTTTTTAAAGACTAACAATTAAATTATGACACATCCAATCTTTTTTTTTTTTCAAAACTATTTAATCACCTGTAATTAATTTACAAATCCAATAAACATACATTTATAAACAAATTAATCCTCTTACAAATTATAAATAGCACTGGAATTTTATATTTTCATTCTTTCAAAGTAAAAATAAATTCGAGTCCAACTTTCATAAGCTTGTTAAAATTTTGTTTCTTATATATTTTAACTTTAATATTTATTCGGTTGATATAAATTATTTTATTTAAATTCTCCTTATTTTTAATAAAGAAAATGTCCATTTATGTTGGAAGATTACACAAGTTTATTTAATTGTTGGCTTAAGATCTGACAGCATCTCTACATTGATGCTGCACATTCAATTGATGTTTGAAGACATTTTAATTATAGCAGTTTATCTCCAGTATTATTTAGCTACAGATCCTATACTATATATTTAATACGAGGAAATCCTAGGAAAAATTCCAGCCTATGTAGCACAAACTTTACAACCAGTTTTATAGAAATGCTTACTCTAACAACAGTTACACTTGCCCGATTGATAGAACAGATATACTTTTTTTCACAGAAACTGGACCTTATTCAAAGTATTGATATAATATTTTCTAATCATATTTTGTATATACTGTACTAGATCTTTCTTTGAATTTGTCGAGAAAATGAGAGGAACTGAAATAAATACAGATTTTAAAATTGCCGCATTAGATGTAACGGAGTTATAGGGATCGATAAATAGGAAGCTGTCTATCCTTATAATTAGGGAAGAACTATTAAAGAAAAATTGTCAGAGTTCACTTTATTGTAGAATTCTTAAAATGGCTCATGAAAACATAGTGGCAACATTTGAGGGGAAATGGTTTAAAATGATTGACGGTTGACTTATGGGACTTTCAATTAGTGGGATTATATCAAATATTTTCTTAAATTATTTTGAACAAGTTCTTCCTAAGTACTATGCTTTATTACCACAATAATATATACAAGATATGTAGACGATTTATTCATTGCAGCACTTGAAATCTAATTATAAACTTTCAAAAGGATCTGCAAACACACACAAAACTACAATTGAAATATTTAGATTTAAAAATACAAACGGAAACAAGAAGCCTTAATTACAGTATGATAATTAACCATTACAAATAAGGGGTTACACATACCCACATTCAAAATCATCTAAGTCTCACAAATTGGCAGGAGTTTTAGCTTTTTTATTTAGGAATCATTACTTATATATATATATAAGTTCGAGGCTGACAGAAAGAATAACATTACTTGTTACACTAGAGATTTAATAAAAGTGGGATACAACTACAGAGCTATAGCCAACAGGATTGAGCTTTTCTATAAAAAATTAACCCATACCAGTGAAGACAAACCACATTTAAGTCTACCTTATATTCCCAATGTAGCCAAACATTTTGTCAAAAGCTTATCTAATGAATTCACAATAGGCTTCAGAATTCCACAAAACACAAATAAAATGTTTAACAACACAAAGGACAAATAGAGCCAGACCGAACCCCCCAAGTTGTTCATAAGATTATCTGCCCTCAAACTGTTTGTAAGGCAACATATGGTGAAACTCAGGCCACAGTAAACAATAGAGTAGCACAACACATATATGTACAATAGAGTGGTAAACAAAAATGAAAGCAATTCAATATTTGCAGAACACCAAAAACATTTAATCATAAATTTGAATCTTCTAGTGCCAAAATTGTTTGCAAAGAAAGAAATGACACCAAAAGAAAAATAAAAGAAGCATATTTCATTGCAAACAATTCAAATGCCATCATTCGTAGAGATGCCTGCTTTACAATATCAAAAAAAACAGAGAGGATAATAATTTGCATTGATTATGTTTACACATAATAATGGCTATGAATATGCAGTAAACATATTCCGAAAGCACTAAGTTAAACTTTATTTGTGAAAATTTTTATTAACTTCACCTATATATGTTTAAAGCATATAAGTATTTTGTATCACAATAAAAGTCAAGTTAAGCATAAAATTATCTGGCTATAAGGAGTGATCTGTGAAACTATAAAATAAGATCCCTATAGATTTTAAGTTTTCTACAATAATATATCTAGAATATTAATCATTAATGACAAAATAAGAAATTCATGAGATTCACCCTGTCTAGGCAGAGTTGTCCATTATGGACATTGTAGCATCTTTTAACAAGTAAACTTTTAAGCAGGTTTTGTATCATCATCAACAATTATCAATCCACTTCAGGATGAAGGTCTCTCCAAGTTCAATCCATCTCTTCTCCACATTACCCTACACACTTTATTTCATCAGTCCATCTCACATGTGGTCGATTTATGGGTCTTTTGTAATCTATTGGAATTCAGTTTAATATTTCAACTATCCATCTATTAACATCTCTTCTAGAAGTATGTCCAGCCCAACTCCATTTTGGTCTTTTAATAATATCAGCAACCTGTTTGTTCTTTTATCCATTTATTTTGTTTTCGATGTCTTCTAGTTATTCCTAACATGCATCTTTCTATACTTCTTTGCATGGTCTGAAGTCTGTATTGTTCTTCTATTAGGTGTCCAAGTCTAATCCATAAGTAAGAACTGGTAAAACTCATTTATTAAAAATCTTCCTTTTCAAACACATAGGCATATTTTAATATTATTTCTACCAAAAGCACTTCAACCAAGTTTGATTCTATGATTAATTTTATCCATTATGTTACCATCTGTAGTAATAATCTGACTATGGTATTTGTAGTTGTTAATTTTTTCTAATTATCCTTATCAATCTTTATTTTCATTTTTTGAGAACATCCATCAAACTACTTTAAATCTTATTAACGTTTACTTTTATTCCTACATTCATCTGATAACTCGGATGCAACATTTCAAGTTCTGAAGCATTATTTGCAACAACTATATCATCTGCAAAATCTAAATGATTCAAATAATCCCATTTATTTTATTCCTTTAGCTTTCCATTTTAATCCACAAAATACTTCTTGCAACACTGCTGTAAAATTTTTAGATATGGAACCACCATGTCTTACATCCTTCTCAAGTCAGTATGTAATCTAATTGTTGCTGTTGCATTTTAAAAATACTTTTCATAATATGACAATATCCTGGGTCTATACCTTGATGATCTAATGTTTTAATCACTGAAGAAATGCTTATAGAATCAAATATCTTTTCATAATCCATAAATCCAAAGCATAATGGCAATTTATATTCATTGGTCCTTTCTATAACTTCTCTCAATACTTGGATATGATCCATTGTACTAAAACTACTTTTAAATCCAGCTTATTCATTTGATTGGTTGAAATCCAAAGTTTTCTGCAGACAAGTTATAATTATCTTGGTAAAAAATTCTTCCAATCATCTGGTATATCTTTATCATTTAGACATTTCGTATATAACTTTGCCCAAATTTGTTTTATTTCTTCACCTGCTTCTTTTAAGATATCGATTATAATTCCATCATTACCTGGAGCTTTTCCCTTATTCATAAATATAATTGGATGTCTCACTTCTTTATTTAAAATCCTGGACAATTCATATGTTGCAAGAGGTAATTTTTTTTGTTCTTTATTACTATATAATTCTTGATAAAACTTTTCTACACATTTCATGTCATCGCTTGTACTAGAAATAGTTCCAACTTTTTTTTTATTGCAGCTATGTTTCCTACCAATACCAAAATGTTGTTTTATACTCTTGAGACTTTCATTCTCTTCTATAGCTTTCCTTGCTAGTTCACAATTATATTTTCTTATATCATTATCAACTAAAGCTTTTTCATACCATTTTACAAAATTCGAGCGATTCAATCCTTCTTAATGCATTATTTTTATATTCTTTCTTTTCTTCATAAATTGTCTAGTCTCAGTAGAAATTTTGTTGGTCAATTGCTGTTTTTTTCTAATGGCTATCTTTGTTGCAGTTTTTAAAAGTATATTAGTTATAGTCCTATTGATTTCATTCAAATCTGAATAATGTTCAAAATCGGCTAATATTTGAAAATGATTTGTAAGTTTTAATTTAAATTCATTAGAATGTTTCTGAAGATTAGGAATATCAACTGTGAATATTGGTTTCCTAATAATTTTTATCTCTCTAGTTTTTCATTAACATGTATCTTACATCTCACTAATTGATGATCACTTCATGTGTTGAATTTATTAAGAACATTATAATTTTGAAATGTATATTTTCTGTTAGTCAAGATATAATCCAATTCTGCTATAACTTCATTTGGATGCTTCCATGTCCATTTCCTTTTAATATTTTTCTCAAAAAAAAAAATTCATAATATAATTTTTTTCTTTTTCTGCAAACTCTCCAACTCTATGTCCTCTCTCATTTTTATTATCATAACCAAATTTATCTGCAGCACTTTCATTTTTTGATTGTTTCCGATTCTAGCATTAATGTCTTCCATAGCAATTTTAAAATGTTTGGTCTAATCAAAAGTCTTTTGTATGTTTGTATAAAAATCCTCTACTATTTCATCACTATGAGAACTTGTGGCATAAACCTGAATTATCTGCTATTAAGTTGAAAAACGAATCTTGCCACTTTGTCCAATACACCCATCAATCTCCACATTGTTGTTCTTAGTCTTTTTTTTAATAATGAATCCTACTCCACTTCCAATATTTGTGCCTTAGTAAATTTAATACATGTCCACTTTTTAAACCAATCCCTTTTCTTCTAACTTCACAAAGTCCAATAATGTTCCATTTAATATGAGGCAGTTCTTCCACTCTTTCTTCATTTTCAAGTGATCTGCAGTTGTATCTAAATAAAAAGTTGTCATCAAATGGTAGTCTGGATCCACAATTGGCATCTTAGCACCTTCCATCTTTGCTACCTCGGATAATGACTTTGCAGTCTCCTGGGAATAAGGGCTATGATTTATTTTTGTCTGTCATGATTGTAAATATCTAATAGAATTTTTTTTTTTTTTTAATTCACATGCACATTCAATCTGCTTTATCGGGCAACTGAGAAAACCATGGTATTTCTTGATCTTAAACTCAGAGATAAAAAGCCAATAAACTATCATGCTAATATGTATTGATGAGCAGCCCATCCAGGTTCGTATATTATATGAATAATCACATAGCAATAATAATTGCAATGACAAGAAGGTATGGAGTGGACATTAGGAATTTGCCCATCTCAATTCCTTTTAAGACCTCCAAGAGAAATCAAAGCTTCTACTTTCAGTTAACAACAAACTCCTTTCTGCAGTCAGATTATGCAAAATATGATAGTTTGGCTTTTAATATTATAAGAAAACCACACCAAAATATGGCTTGCAACATCTTTCAAAAATTCCAATTCTAACACCAAATTCTTTCTTTTCACTTTCCCAAGTTAGCGCATGCAATCATGCCATTTTCATGTTGTAAGAGACAGATTTTGATGTAAAATCAAGTAGTGATTTGATTGTCATTCTAAGAAGCATTTGATAATACAAACACTCGAACACTAATTAAATGAGACTTTTTAATGATCAAATTAATCTAATATGTGAAACAATTAGTTATATATATCAATCAAAAATGTTTGGAGAATTTTATCTTTTATTTCATCTTATGAAAACACTTATACAAAAGCTCTCTTATCTAAACTTTTTAAAATGGCATTATTGTGGGAATTCTAGAACTTTCCAAGAAATAATATTCTCTCAACAGAAAGAATGAACTAATCCTTGCCAATTTTAATGATAATATCAAACTACTTAATTTTCCAGTTTACCCAGTATGATAAAGCAAGAGTGTTATCCTATTGTAATGTCATCTACTGAAAGCTTGAATAATCAGGATTACCAAACATTGCATTTGAATTCTCATTCTCTGACTGATTTCTAGCTTTTGCCTTTAACCCCATCTTTCTATTTAACATAAAACCTGACATTCAAATCAGACTAAAGTTTTGAACAGACATCCGAGTCCTGTTCATTATCTACATATTTTATTACTCTCATTTTTTTGTTGTTGTTTTATTAATTGCAGGCATCTTACTGTCTAGGAAGGTTAACAACAAATCAATTCTTCAGCTTACATATAAAACAAGGTCAGCTTCCTACTCTAATGCCATCTATGGTAAGTTTGAATACTCAGTTTAATAGATGTTTTACTGCATTTAAGTCTCCATCCTTAGAACAGTTTCGGACTTTTGTCCTTGTCAATGAGATTTGGGATTCAAGGTTGGAAACAATGCAGTCAAGCATCCAGTAATCACCTTTAATTCCATTTTACTATTCAAGCTAAAAACCTGAAATTCAAATCAGTAAGGTTTCGAATTCAAGACATCCTGCGTAAACAGTTGTATAGATCTTATTGCAGTTCAATGTTTATACATTTAGCATACTCACTGATAAAGGAAAAAGCCTGAAACTAGTCCAAGGATGGAGATTTGCATTTAATGGTATTTTGGGATTAGCACTACTGTGATGTGATTGTTCGGACATAATCTAACTTTGTGAATATATTTTCATTGCTTGTGAAGTATTACTTTAGGTTTATTAAGCGTTACATTTAAAAAATGAGTTTTCGAATTCAAGTTAATTTTAAAAAAATTATTATGAATATGATATAAATAAAAGATTTGAATTAAATAAATTGAACATTGGTTTTGTTTACTAATTTTTTTATTCAAAAAATCTTTTATATTATATTCATAATAATTTTTAAAAATTAACTTCAAATTCAAATTTTTTAATAATAAAGTTCATATTCATATTTTTTTTAAAATTTAGTTGGAATTCAAAAACTCATTTTTAAATATACAGATTGCTAATCTTTAAAAAAATAACAAATCTAAAGTGTTAGAATAATTATGGCCAGACGATTATGTCACAGCAGTGCTAATCCCAATACATGTAATTAACTTATAGTAGAATAGGAGACTGCTAGTGGTTTTTTTTAAAAAAGTGAATGTTACTCATCCAATTGACAGATTTCATCTAATTACAAAAATAAAAACTATTAATGCATTTGTGGTGTCTGATTGCAAAGTATGCAACATGGGGTATCACACAAATATGGAATGGTGATACTTGGCTTTTTATAATTCAAAATTCTGACAATTTTTATTCTCAGAATAGAGAATTTAAGTCCTCATATCCTAAGTCATTCATTATAAAGTATAACAGATCGGATGAGAACGGAAGTAGTCTTACCGTATCTGCAGACAGAGCGCCACTAGGCTACCTGAACTTAGAAAATTTATAGAGTAGGCAGATATGCGCTAAGAACAACTTTATTTTATATTTAGACCGTTAGCCCAAGTCACTAACTCAGTGGAGACGCAGAGATAATAATATATAACTTTGTTTAATTTGTATCTTAAATATAAAAAAATAAAAACCACTGCCAGTAATTAACACACAAACAATATTTTTTAAGATTGTCGAGTATGAATAGACTACATAGATTGCATTTGAAAAGAAAATATTCTATCCCTTATTTAACCTTAGGCCAAAAGTTCGCAGTCAAACCGGCATCAATCCATCTGATACATTGATGTATTCAATGCAGCATGAAAATACGACAGCACAAGATACCATACTGTCAGGAATGTACATCTGAACAGCATGGTTAGAGAAGACATTGACTCTTGACCAATACAGGAATGTTACATCTGTCTGGCAAGAAGAACAATAAAAAAAAAACTCCATAGGGACTGCATTTTCCGTCTTACTATTCCCTTCCATAGGCAAAAGGGGCGTTGCAGCGTATAATGGAGATCCTGCACATAGTGAACCTCATACTACATTTACTAATTACACCAATATATCCAATCCGTTGACCCAATCAAACTACAAAACAAATAACCTAAGATTAACCCTCCCCTTAATTAATTAATATAACTTTGCAAATCTATATAGCCATTCATTCCCGACTTAAATTTAACATTTATATGAAGTTCGCAGAATGAATTTTATAAAAGTTTGTTTTTTAATGTTGAGTATAGATCGACTACATAGATTACACACTCAAAAACATTTCAAAATAAACATAAATGATCAAAATATAAAGTCATTGATGTAACTGCAGAGGGAATTCACAAGAAACCCAATGGCATTCATCATAAGATGCCGCACTGACGCCAATAACTAAAAAGACATCTGAATAAATACATTTTAGATATTCAACGTAAGATATCATTATTTACAGAATGTCTATATATTCTAATAAAATATGAAAACAAAAACATAATTAAACATGAATGAATCTATGCAAGCGTCTATGCCCAATTTAAATTTAATGCATTTAAATAATTTATACAATATTAATAAAAATAAAAATGGAAATGATTTTTAGCAAACTCAAATGTATAAAATTTAAACATTAATTATCAATTTGAAAGTCAGATAAAAGTTCTTTTTAAAATTTAGGTTAGCTAAATATTAAAAGCTTGCCAACTCTTAACAAAAGTTCTTAATTACTTTTAAATTTTGCAGTTCATGTCTTACAGTAGAAGAATCCCGGTTCCTGCTGTCAATTCCCACAAAGACTTTCATGGAAGACCGGTCTGTTGTTCTGGAGGTAGCTTTAGCTAGTTCAATGCTGATATTACAGTCTGTTTCATTTTTAAATAAGTGAGAGAGGGTGACAAGTGTGTCTTATCATGCCTCTCACAAAATCAAGTTGGTATTGTTTTAATTTGAATATTTTTTTCTTTTATAGTACTCCTCCGGATTTATTGAACATAGTTTCTTGTTCCAATAATTTCCATTAGGGTCTGAGCTACTACTTCTATTGGACATTCTAATTTTTTATTCTCTTATCTATATCTTTATCTGACTTTTTTATGATAAAAGCCACAAGGGCTAATTTGCTTTTCGTTTAATTAATAAACTTCATCATTTTCCATTTACAAAAATATTTTATCTTTAGATCTTATACTTTTTTATATAAAAGTACGTTCAAATATATATATATATATTTTTTTATTTTTTTAAAGTTTTTCATCTGTGTAGAATATATATATGTACATTGAACAATTCTTTAATTTTTAGATTTTAGTTTTTTTTTATTTATTCTGAACTTAAAACCGTTTTTATTCTAATTTTAAATTAATGTAATGGCATATACTGTTACTAAAGATATGGTAAGCACCTACAATCTAACATCAATGTACAAGGTATATTTCAGCGAAAAATTATAACTATTACCTTGTAATCATTTCTTATTTAAATTGAGGCTGGCATACATTTTTGGTATGTATACCATACAATTGTTAATGAAATTAATTCAATAATTGTATAAATATATATGGAGTATATACTGCTGGTTTCATTTATAGATATCACCAATTTAAGAAAAATTTTTTTTAAAGCAAACTAAACAGATTTTAAAAATTATTACTTATTCTTAATAATATGAGAATGAGATGCTCTCTTTCTATTATACTTTATTTGGCTGGCACAGTACTTATTCACTTTGCAGACTCTGTGATTAATGGCGAAACATGCATCACTACAGAGATCTCTAAAGTACACATTCCAAGTATTAGAGGTAAGTTATGAATTCAGGGACTAGCTTCTAAAATAAAATATCAAACTGATGGTAAATATTATATTAATTAATTGTAAAGACTTAGCATATCATACCAAATTCTTAAAATCCGATTAGTCAGCCTATATCTGATACTTCTCACCCACTAAACAAATAATGGACTTAATCTTTTTTATTATTCTATTAACAATAGAATAAACTACTAATCTGATTGACTTTGAATTACTATTGAGACTCTTGGAATACTGTCCAACTACCAGCTTAGGCTCAGTGGAGACTGAGAGTTCTATTATATAAGAAAAATGCAAATAAAATACAGGAAGAAATATGAATCACATGAGAGTTAAATATCTGCTTGGTTTCCCAATAAGTAAGTAGTTGAAACTGCTCAAGTTCCATCCATTTAAATTAACAAGTTATAGTTCAATTTTACCTCCTCCCATCATGTAAATGCACTAATCAACCTTCACTGGATAATAGCACTAATTAACTTTTCTTTAGAATAAGTTTAAATTAAATAAACAAAGATGTAGTACTAATTAGCTTTACTATATGATCAGTTTAAGTTAAATAAAGCAAAGACATAGCACTAACTAACTGTCATAGGTAATAGGTTTAAATTAAGTAAACCAAAGATATAACACTAATTAACTTTGCTGTATAATAATTTAAATTGAATAAAACAAAATATAGCTAATTAACCTTACTATATGATAAGTTTAAATTAAATAACTAAGTAGTATCTACTTGGAAAACACAAATGGAATATCTCAGGGATTTTACTGTATAACTTATTTAAAAATTTATACTATATAATAGCTGTCAATTACCATCATAAAAGATAACGACATAAAATTGAGCATTGTTCTAATGAAATAGTAGTTAGACAATGAAAAACAGAGAATGCCTTTTGATTTCAAATTATGTCTAAATAATAATTAAAATACACAAACTTTCCCAGAGGATCATCATATAGTTAAACCACACCATATAGTGTTTGGATGGAGGAGAAATTAATATCATCAGATCTGAGCATGTTCATTATTAGGGTTTATAAAATAAATGCAATCATATCATATTGGATATATGTATGTGTGAAACTAGAATACGAATGCATGTAAAGGGAATATTAATTCTAAACAAAGTTTTTAAATAAATAAAATATTTATTACATTATATAAATGAGAAACATTTTATACTTCTACTTTACACATATACAGGTTATTAGCCAATTCCAATATCCATGGTTGAAAAGACTAACATAAAGAGTAATTAGCATTAAAGTAAACTTCTTTGTATTTTTATTTTAAACATATACACGTTAGTAGCCAATTATGATATACTTTGTTAAACATTAACACTGGAATAATTAAAGCATAAAATTAAACTTCTTTGTACTCTTACTAAAGATATACATATGCTATTAGCTAATTCCAACGTTCAATAATGCACATTAACATGGAATGATGAAACATTCAAATAATAAAATATGGATCTAAACATATGAGTTAAAAGTCACACTATCCTTCATAAATCAATTAAACAATTCTATTAACTAGCTACACCTTTTATTTTTTATTTACTCATTCGAAATGAGGATGAACTATTCTGAAGATTTGATGATTTAAAATAAGAAATTAGTATGATATGATTCAAAATATTTACCAAGACTTACATATCCAGTGATAAATTTCTTCATACCTTCCCAGAATCAATAGTATTTATATGCGTGCATGAGGCCTGTTATAATATAATTAACACGGCTACATCCCATCCGTTTACTTATGAAATCAAGAGACAAAATGTCATAATACGGATGATGCCACTGACCAACCAACAACTTTAGCACTACTTCTATTTAGATGTTCTATAAAAAAATCCTACCTTTTTTATTTTTATTAGCAAACTACATTATATATAGCTCTGAATATATGATAGGAAAACATTCTAAAATGGATACATGAGGAAGAAGACTTTCTTAACTCTAATAATCTATATAACAAAATATAGTGACTCCATAAACTTACTCAGAGGTTTAATGTGGGGTGTGGATCTAGTCTCATCACCGAAAATAAAGGGAAATACACTGCTTCACTTCATATAATATAATCATATTACATAAATGCTTAATACAGGAAATATAATCCACTCATGAAGAAGTATTTAAATAAGCTAGGAGGAGAATTCTCTCAGTACCTGACAATATAATATATATATCATAAATGACTTCTTTCTTCATAACCACTTAACACATTTTATTTTAAACATTAAAAAAATAAATTCACTCTTAGATAAATTCCTAATTTATTCAGGTATGACATATCCATAATCTGAAATCGATTTGGAGAAACATGATAAAACATTAAAGTGAATTTCAAATCATACTCAATACGTAGATATTATAACATTAACTAATAAATCGAAAATAAATCTCTCATTCCTGATGAATTATAAATACTTTAAATCTGAAGTATAATAATTACTACTAAATAAACCATCATTTTGGCAAAAACAAAGATAAAATAGCACTTTTGCATATTTAAGCGTCAGCTTTAATAGAGTGAAATAAAATTTTTGATTTATGATGGACTATTAATCTTTTAAATTTCAAGCATAGTAATTCAATTTTTTTGATCTAATGGTATTTGACTGAATATGAAACCCCTGATTTTTTCTTGGTGCATCCCATATCCATTCAAAGAAAGTGACCCTGAAAAATAATTATCTTATTCATACTATTTATATTGCTTTGTTTTGAACAATTGTAATACATTTGGAATTTTCAATTTATTTTCACAAATTCATTGATGAATACTTTGAGGAATATATAATCTTTTATTGCATGATTTTTTTTTTTGTCCATTATACTTTATAAACTCAAACTTACTCCTAAGATTTTCTGTATTGACTTCTTTTAATTGTTTTTGTTATTTTCTAAAGACAATGACGTCATATAGTCAAAACTGAAATCAAGAATTTTAAAGATTACATTAATAAAATCAAAATTGATCTGATTAAAAGTAGGAAAAAATTTAATGTAATTAATTATGGTAAAACAATGTAATATTGAAATGAAAATATTCTTATCAAATGAAAGATGGATAAAAAAAACAATTAAATTCTTAAATTATTTTTAAGATTAAATTTTGAATCCATAAAAATAAATGTGATAAAAGCATACAAATCATTCCAAAACAAAATTCTTGCTGAAAACTTATATATTCAGTGCTTATTTTGCTTTATATAGCAGAAAAATTATTTAAATCTCGGGAGAATATCCTAAACTATCACATAAATCTAATTTCACAGACTTGTGTCTTTTTAAGCCAAAACTTTAGAATTATTGAAAATGTTTAATATTAAATTTACATTTTTTTATACTTCTTATTTATAACTATCAAACTTTCTGTACAAACAACTTTGACAACAAAAATATATTTATTAGATGATTATTACTAATCATTTAATAAAGTAGAGATTATTTCTAGCTAATCCATATGATAGTATCATAAATTTAACAAGATTTTGAATTAGACACATTCATAATAAAAAACATTTAAATAAATTATTAGATATTTTTATTAGAAATGGCTTTATTGTATATAAATTGAATCATCAAAATGATTGACAAATCATTTAAACCTAGATGGTTTTCTTTTATTTGTTAATACTAAAGCAGATTTTTAATTGTTAAAAAAAAAAAACTTGTTATAATACATATATACATAATCACAATTACTTCATGGATAAATTACGAAATCAAATAATGGGAGCAAAAAAAAAGGTACAAATACAATAAAGAACAATTTGATGAAAATATTCATTCTAAATAAAAATCAGAAGAAGACTATTAGGTACTTTGCTATTATTTCTGCTATGATATATTACTCCGGTGATGTTTATGTTCGGTAATATTTATTCAAAGTTTCTGTTTATGATGTCATGGTAACCAAGAATCCTGGCATAACTAATCCATGTCAAATAAACACTCTTTCCTCTTCATTTTAGAAGATATTTAATGGTAGTCTATCACAGTGACTTTTTTTACTGTTCACACTATAATATATCTCTAGCATCATTTGTAAGTAATATGGTTTTATATTTAAAAATAAACACTATATATATGGGTTTTTTTTTAAAAAAAATTTAAAATATAATGTTAAACTTACAGATAAAACTTGGTTACAGTTCACCATTTAAAAAAATATTTCAGGGTTCTTTTTCGTATTTCTCTTTTTTTCCATAATGAATATATTTTTCCATCATTGGAAATTTGTGTTTTTTTTTTAGATTTGAAGTTTTGTTTACATGTGTCTGGTGCTATGACACAAAGTGCTGAATTATGCTGGGAGTGGGGAGGATAGCTTTGACACGATGAAGTGTTGTAATAAAAATTCACAAAAAAAAGTGCCCTATTAAAAAGTCACAACTACGTGTTTTTATTTAGTATCGTAATGTGTTTTTTCATTTTTTATATTGAATATATCTCTCCATTTTTTTTTTATATTTAAATTTTCATACTACAGATGGTATGATGTCAGTATTATTCCTGATGATGTATTATTCTAAGTTTGCGATACTTTAAAATAATATCTCTACAGGATCTATGAACAAACTTTATCCATTAAGTTTGTCTGCCAATTTCTTGGAGGCATTATTTTAAACATATCACAAACTTAGAATAATATGTCACCAGAGTAAATATGTCATAGCAGGAATATCAAAGTATCAACTATTAATATTATCATAGTTTTTAACTCAGTTTCTTTTGAGTTATTCAAACTATTGCTTAATTCAAATTTTAAAATTCAATTTGATTTTACTTAAACAAGTTTTATGGTGTTTTCATTAAAAAAAATACGATCCATGAGAAATCAAATCATTTTTATCTTTTTTTTTCAACAAAAAAATGATTCCAGAGAATTACATTATATATATATAAAAATTAATAAAAAAATTATTCAAACATTGTTTTCTTAAAAACAATTTTTTGATTTTAATCATTCAAAGAAAGACTCATAAACATATCAAATACATATAAAAATTAGATTTTTAAAAACATGTTAAATTTAATCATACATGAATGTTTTCTGCCCAAAGATAATTTAAAGCAACTATGAATAGGTTGTTATAATCAAAAATTTCATTTGGCCAGCATGAAGGATAACCGTCTACTACTTTTATTATTAAAATGATAAAAAAATCAAGTAAGATGTCACATGACCTAATTTTAATAAAGCTCGTATTTACTTTTATTATTCTAGCATTTTGATATTATAAAAATAAATGATATGAATGTCAAATAAACTCACTACAACATATGTATTTTATATAGAAAAAAACTTTATTGTTTCTTTTGTGTGTATATATATATTTAAAAAGTCATTTTGCTGCTGTTAGATCTTTACTATTAATTTTTTTTTTTTTTTTTTACATTTTTCAATATCCAAAGAATATTTCTTTCTTTTTGTATATCAATCCCTGCCTGCCTTATAGTAACTGGATAACTTAGAATATGGCACATTTGCCATGTGGTCCAACAGATTTTTTTTCCCCTCGTAGTTTCAAAATTAAAGTAATATTTCTTCTTAACATTAGAGTTCATTATATTTTTTGATAACAATACACTTTTTCTGGGTATTTTAATTTTAAAAAAGCCTCATAAATCAAATGCCTTGAAGAAAAAAAGACAGTGGCAAATCTTTTAGTCACCAACATGGGTCAGCAAATGTTTTTGACACATCTGAAAAATAATATATAACATTTTCACACTGATAATAATAAACAAAATTAAATAATAAAATATTTCTAATAACAATATAATAATCAAATAAATAAACTAATGTCTGGCTGGTTATTTGGGAAGTTAAGAAACATTCAAGCATCCCAATGATGGGCTGAGCACAACAATTCTATTTGAATAATCAAACAAATTTTTTATTTTTGTTCAATAGAGAATTTCCATGTTCCTTCCAGTCTGCAACTCTATTACTAGAATAATATTGTACATAAATAAATAAATAATATTAGATTTCATCAAGTCCTTGTGATAGTCATATGAATTGCATTTCTTCAGATTGGCTCATTCCATCATCATTTTTTTCAAACATTAAATACTTATCTAATAATATAAATACTGGTGAACTATTCTAACTTGGATTTTTGCCTTCCGTTCTTTCTAAATTATCAACGTTTCTGAATTAATTCACAAAAAACTTTTTATCCTTTTCCATCTAGATGCTGCTTGAAATTTTAATATATACACATTGGGTATATTTATTTTTTATACAATCAAAAATAAAATTTATTGATTAATTCACCAAGCATTTTTTATTCATTTGAATCAATTTTTAAAAACTTTTTGTAACCATGCCCCTCCAATTATCTTTGTTTTTTTTTTTTAATAGGAAAAAATAAAATTAATGAAAACACAAAATATACAGTACTCATATCAAGTAGAATTATTAATTTACAATTGTTTATTTAATTTTTTTTAACTCTGTGGAGATCACTGTCAAAAAAATTGCAGCATAAGTTGTATGTATGCAAGATATAGTCATTATTAGTATTTGCTGAAACATAAAAATAAAATTTAAAAAACACTGCAAATTTGCATTTGTTCTATAGATTTTTTTTTTTTTTTTTACTTATTTTCAATTACAATCTAGAAATTATTAAACAAAGAAATGTAAAGAATAAAAAATTTTCTCAAATAATTAAAACATAATTATTGCTAAAAAAATACAACCAAAAAAATGTTTTTAACATTAATTAATCAGAATCTTCAATCGTTGGCTATGATCAAGGCATAAACACAACTAACTATCAACCTAGTCTTTGGAATTTCCAATCTCAGATATAATTTACTATCAGATATCACTCCCTTATAAAACATGTTATAACTGACCTGGTGGCTTAAATGTTATGTCTTAATGTTAACCACATACAAATGTGCGGTTAGTCTTGACCTTAAAAAACCTATTCACTGATATATGTTGCAATATTTAAGACCATCTCTCAAAGCAGCCATGACCTCTGTAGAATAAAAATATGTATATGTTGTGACTATTAAAAATAGGGTCACAATGCTGTTGATTTAAACAACAAAGTAGTGAGATTAAAACACAACTACAACAACGATATTAATATTTATTATATCTTGGCTAAAAAGTAAGTAGTGTCCCATATATTTATTCAGTGTTTATTAAGTTTCTAATCAGAAACAAAAAGGGAAGTTAATTATTGTTGGAACTATTCATAACTATATATAAAGCATAGGCAAACAAATACATACTTTTAATATTATTTTTTGATTAAAGAAAAGGAGAGAATCACTCTGTGAGTTAAAAATAGGCTTATTATATATTGTAAAGTTTTATTTATTTAATGACATGTAAATTCAAAAATTATTTGAAATTAAAAAAAAAGGGTTGTAAAATTATTTGAAAGAAAAGAAAAAAGATTATTAAAGATGTACTACACAAATAATTATTGAAATTTTATACATTGTAAAATTATCATAAAAACGGAATGAAGAATATTTTGTAAGGTATATAAACAAGAAAAAACCCCTTGAATTTCACAGAGCAAGAATAACAAATAATATTTTCGTTAAACTTTGTATAGTTTCATCAGCACTTGTATTTTTCACAATGTGATACTCTGCTCATTTAGAGTATGCATCTATGAATATCAGAAGTGTCTTCCCATTAATGTGATCTATATGGTTTATGTACAATCTTTGCTAGGTCTTAGTTGCTTTAGGCCACAGCATGTATGCTTTCATATTTACTTCAGACTGCAGCTGTACATTTCTTAATTTTTTTTCAATGTCAATGATTATTTTAGGTCATCAAACATAACTATAAACTAACACTTTGGAGAGTACAACTTGTGGATGCCCTACATGAAATAGTTTTAGGACTTTTTGTCTTCCTCCAATTGGTATCACCACTCTATCCCCCATCAAAACACAACCATTGTTGATCAATAATTTCTCCTAAATTTGTCCAAAATGCCAGAACAAGGCATTTTTTAGTTGGCCAGCCTTTACTTATCCATCTTATAAGCAGCTAATCTTTATCAGCCTGTGTTTACTTTGCGACTATATTCTTATTCAGAATTTCTGATTCTAACATGTCTGTAATTTATTTTTGTTTCATTACTATGTGGTTCATCTTTATTTGAATTTCTAGACAAAGCATCAGCAAGTGAAATCTACTTCCCTTTTCTATATGATAGCTGATAGTCATAAGATGATAGTATGCTTCTCCAGTGCAACACACTGAGGCTTAAATGGCCTGGAGCTAACTTATCACTCATTAAAAATTCCAATAATGGCTTCTGCTCAATTATTATTTGAAAAGGCCAACTGAACAAATATTGGTGAATATTTGAAAAGGCCAACTGAACAAATATTGGTGAAATTTCTTTATCTCAAACACCATAGCCAAAGTCTCTATCAATTTGACTATAATTTCACTCTTTGAAAGAGTTTGAGAAGCGTATATTATAGGTCATTCACCATTGTAACAGGGATGACCTAAAACTGCTCCCATTTCTACTTCTGAAGTGTCAGTCGATTAACTATACTTCCAGATTATTGTTAAAATGAACCAATAATTTTTCTGAGGACAGCAGGGCTTTAATTTGTATAAATGCTTCCTCATGAATTTTTAACCATTATCACTTATGGTTTTTTTTTAACAATTCCTAAAGTGGTTTTGTTATTTTAGTTTTATTTTGTGAGTATGGCGATATTTTTAATGGCTCATACTTTCTCTGGCAATGGTCGCATACCCTTATCTGAGATTACATCTGAGGAATACTAATTCTTTTGTATTCCACATGCTTTTCTGTGCATTTAATTTGACTTTGAACTTTGCTAGTTTGCCGCATACCTTAAACAATTGTTGATGTAACAATTCTTCCGAATATGCTGTAATGAGTGTGTCATCAAAGTAAGGTATTGTACCATCTAATCCCTGTAATAAAGCATTAATTTTTGTTTGAAAAATGTTCTGTGCCATTGTAATATTGAACGATAGCCAATTACATTTGAATAATCCAACAGGTATTGTTAGAATTAATATTTTTACTGACTTATACTTAGCAGGTATTTGATGGAAGGTAGAGTTTAGGACCAATTTTGTTAAGTGTGAAGCGTTTTGAAGACTGGCCAATACTTCTCTCACATGAGGCACTGGCTAACCCCCTTGTTTAAATATTTATGTACGGTCACCCTATAATTACCACGTATCCAGATGGTTTTGTTCTTCTGGTGTCAAAATGCCCTTATTTATCAATCCCTGAATTTTCTCCTTTACCTTAATTTTCTGCACAAATGGATTTTTTTTGTGGTTTACATCGACTAACTTGATCATTACTGGACTAGTTATTATTGTCTTCAATTTCTCATTTAACAAATTTGGATATTTTTTTAAAATTTTCTATTCCAAAGAAATTTTTTACAATACTGATACAAATTCATATTGCATGGAATCATTCTCTTTCGATTATAAAGCTAATTTCCCCATTTCCTATGATTTTCTTGCGATATTTAATTGATGCTTTTACTTGTTCCAGTAATGTAAGCGCATTTCCACTCATATTTTGAGCCTTAATGTTTGCTTTCCTTATTGCAACATTCACACAGGTAGCCAACAATGCTCTCCAATCTACCTTGAACATTAGATATTACTGAGCCACTATCTAACGCCATTGTAATCTCTTTTGCACAGATTTGCAATTCCATCATGAACTGTTTCGGGCCCTGAACCTCCATACTTTTTACAATATATGTTTTAAATGTTTTTTCTCATGTTTCTCCACATTCTCAACTTTCATACATGCATGTAAACAAATACTCTTTACCTCTGCATTTGTAACTTTTTCTATTTCCACTTACAATCTTTGACTCTATGACAAGAATGTTTCTTAAAGAATTTATCTTCCAAAATACTTGCCAATATGATATAACATTTTTGTAAGTAAAACAATCTGCTGAATGATTTGGATTTTGAAAAGCCTTATGTCAAATGTGATTCAATTATGCAAGAGAAATATTGAAAAAAACATAAAGATGATTTTGTGCCCACGTTGATCTATTCAATCATTCAGAAGCAGTAAAGGATTTTTCCATTATTTTTGATTTGAACAAGAGAGACAATAACAAACTGAATCTGTGTCAATAGTGGAGATGTTGTTTTTATTTGTCATAGAACAACATGCGCTAACAGTTAGAAAATATACAGGCAAAGCTTGTAACATAATTATAGATTGATTCAATTTTTTTAGGTAAGTTTGCTCATATGCTGTGTTAATTGAAATGAGAGATCAAATGGTGGGAACTGACTAAATCCTCATTCAAATAGATGAAATGATTTTCCAATCATCATAAGTACAACCATGGAAAGATGCTGTTAGATGACAAATTGTTTTCATCACAAGACAGAATCATTCGAGTTGATAGATTTTGAATGTTTGGTTTGAAGAAGACCTTACTGATGTTTTTGCATGCCATACTAAGCAAGGATATTCTTCCCATTATTGAAAGAGAATGCTTATCTGGCTCAGTCACCCACTTTGATGTATGGCTGGTTTTAGATGAATCTAAACACCAAGGAATTCTGACATCTGATTATGAACCACTAATATTATGTTACCCCAAATGATGGGAGCCTACATATAGCCTATTAAATTTTGGAAAAAAATAGGCTTAGTCTCAGAACTTCTGTATTCCATTTGGATCACAAAATGGAAAATATCACAGACAATAGCAGCAATCCAGGCATCTTCTTAACATTTCTCAAGGACTTCATGTAACTATTAAAACATCACATGATCACCATTTCATATGCTTACACACTGATTACGAAAGTTTGCACTTGGTGGCTCCACTGTGTGGAGAGTTTGCTTTCTGTTATCAATAATGCTACTTGGAAAAGCTCCCCTTCTACAACATTGTCATTTGTCTCATTAGTTTGTGTTATTTTCATATAAAATTAGTCTTCAATTTTAAAATGAGATTCTGGTTTTCATTACTTGTATTGCTTTCAATAAAATTATGCCATTTCATGAGTTTATTAATTGTTTTTAAAATTACTCAGCAAATTTTAAAATTACATTCTTATTAGTTTATATTAAATTTCAGACACCTTAGCCATTTTTATTTATAGCTTCACCCCATCTCAAACATTAAAAAAAGAAAAAACAAAATTGAATATATATATATTTTTTTAAGAAATTAAACCACAATTATTGCAAATAAAATTAATATGATTTATTGTTGTGTGTATAAAATAACATAGTATGATCACATGATTGGAAAATACATAAAACAGCAACAATCCAGGCATCTTCTTAACATTTCTGAAGAACTTCATGCAACCTTTCTGTTATCAATAATGCTACTTGGGAAAGCTTTTTGTCTTTACAGTCATTTGTCTCATTAGTTTGTATTGCTTTTACATTCACATTAGTTTATATTAAATTTGTCACTACTTTAGCTTCTCCCCATCCCAAATTTTTTTTTAAAAAAAAAAACAGAACAAAATGAGATATATTTGTTCTTTAAAAAAACTAAACTACAATTATTGCAAATTAAAATTAATAAGATTTATTATTGTGTGTATAAAATAAATATAGTATGAAATAAATTCCTTTTACAATAATTTTTTTTAAAGAAATCACTACTAACCTCTACATCATTCACATTTAATTTACAAGAACAGCCAATCCACAAACAATGATTGAACTGCTTTGACAGGAAGATGGTCTTGATCAAATGATGAGTTAAATGAGAGCTTAATCCAAATACCAAAGAGCAAGTACCAATCTAAAAAATAATAAAAAAGATATTTTGCAGAATAAAATTGAAATACAAATTAAAACATTATTGTAAAATTGACACACACACACACACAAAAAGCACTAGTGCAATAGCAGTTATAAATCTCCATTAATAAGCAAATTCTTTTTATAACTAGCAAACTATGCTAAGTCAATGTTCTAAATATCTAGACCATTAGCTATATTTTCTATTACCATATTCATTTTTACTGAAAACATATATATATATCAGACAAAAATGATGTCATATCATTGTCATTGGATATATAATATTTAATGATACTCTTCACAGTTATCATGCTATTTTTTTTAATTTAAGTACAGTACTTATTAAACAAACATTAAGAAAAACTTATCCCAAATGCTATTTGAAATATTCATTCTGATTGACAATTTGCCACATACAGACCATAATAATTACCAATTCTATTAAGTTAATAATTCATTTTAGGTATCAGCAAGAAAATAGCAAATTACTATCAGATTATACAGAAACATGATTGATTAACTAATGACTTATTAGAAAGTTAAGGTTCAGATTACATTTTAAATTATGTCATAAAGTTTATTTTGTTTTAAAAAACTGTTTTTAAAGCATAAAAAGTATTTTAAAAAAAAAAGAAAGAACAAATAATAGATAGTTATTAGATTCTTAAAAACTATTAAATAAATTATCCAAGTAATTTGAGAGAAAAAAAATGCTAATAATTTTAGATACTAAATACATATTTAATTATAATAAAACAATGAAAGAAAACTAATTTAAGGAAGTCAGAACCAACAAAAATTTTAAATTAAATAGAAAATATTGGCTTGCAAAGATAACTTAGTTGGTAAAGATAACTAATTGTCATTACTCTTAAATAGATTTATATCAATTCACATATAATGTGATCATCCTAATGCATAAGGCCTAGATCCTATATTTCATGTATATAGTTGTTAAAAAATTGGAAATAATACTTATCTATTTAAATGGAGCAAAGCAAGTTATAAAAAAGAAATAGATAAAGAAAGAGAGGAATAGGTAAATTACTTAATAGTTTTATTAGTCTACAATTAATCTTGATAAAAAAATATCTTTAACCTTTAAATAATTAGAATTGTTGTAATTTTAGGGATAGAAATAATTTCATTTATTTACAAGGTAAAATATTCATATAGCAATTAAACAATTTCTACATAAAATAGTATTTTTTAAAATATTTAATTTCAATGAACCAGTAATAGAAATGTATATGTGTGTGCATGCATCTTAATGAACAAAGTCCATTAAATTGTTAAATAAATATTTATTAAAATAAACAACTAATCTTTAATTATAAATTTAATTAATTTGCTATAATCTAAAATTAGATATGGAATTATGGAAATTGTCACATCAAACAGATAGGTATTTTTAGTCAATTTTTTGACCAATTAGCATTTAAAGAACTAAGAATAAAATTATAATTAGTATTGTGAATTCATTGAGCTTTTATTAAACTTAGAAATATTAATAATACAGTTAACCTCTCATAATATTTGTGTTTCTACAAAAAAAATAAGCTCAGCAAGAAAAGAAATATGAACTCTTTAACATATATGATTCTGCCGCCTGTGTGAGTAAATTTGCATATATTTATAGCAATACCTTCCACTTTAAAATTTATATTCACCGACTGTGTAATGTAATATATTAGCTAACTGCATTTGAATGTTATTTTTATGAGTTTCTTTATTTGCTATGAACAGAGCAGAGTAAATTCTTTAGGGAAAAGTACTAAGTCTAGTAATCATAGTCTAGTTTTATTCTATTTATAAGCCTTACTATTATTGTTTATCATAATAAAATAATAGCTGTTTATTTCCTTGTTTTTGAAATCCAAATCATTAAATTAAGAGCATAATTTACAAATGTGATGAGTGCATTTTGGCTGTTGGCAGATTGAATCAATTAATTAAATATTTTAATCTACTAAGAGCTTTGAAAATTGCTTTCCTTTGTTGCCTCCGTCTTCTTTTCTTTTGATGAATATTTGGCATGAACCTAGAAGAATTTACTATTAGACACTTCTAATTAGCTGTGATCAAACATAATTGATCTCTATGACATCATCTGAGTCTAATTTTCTGGTGATATGTATTAAGAGTTATTAATTTTTCTGACAAGTACTGTAACTGAAATCCAACTTTTTCCTCAATGCTACATTCTACATAATTCTTTTATTTTTTTTAAATATATATTTTAGAATAAATAATTTAATTCTCAGAATAGTTTTCATTTAAAATTTCAGTTGATGATTTGCTGAAAACAATTGAGGAAGTTATATGCTGCATTAGCAGCATTCTGGCTAAGCTCACATTCCAATAACTTGCTGTATATTCCTGAAAGTTTTTCTTGGGCTTTTTTTACTATCCATTCAGCCTTCCCATTATTTTTTCAGTGAAATGTGGTAGTGTCAAAATATGTTTAATTTCATTATTTAACTTAAAAATTTCTTATCTGGCTAGATGTAAAAGTTAATCCATCATTAAAAATAATAGCCATTAGTAATCTGTGCATGACAAATATTTTTCCCAGTGACTCAATAGGGTTTGATGAATGGAAAAAGGATATCTCTGATCACAAATAGATCTACAACAATAAACAATTGTTTGCCTTTTCATGAATCAATATAGTCTATGTGAAGTTTTTCTTAAGGCTAAGAGTTGATCTTTGTCTCAGCTGGCATGTGATTCCATATCAAAATCTACAACGGGTCACAAGATATATGACCTAGCCACATTTTCATTCTGACTATCTCAAAGTAACCACAAGGTAATAAGTTTAAGACTTGTTTACAATCCTTGATGGAACAATAACTTTGTAAACCACTTATTTTCAATAGATAAATTTTTGTGTAAATTTTGTGGCTAAATAAGTGGCTATTTTATGCATATCTATTTGCTCTCAGTAGTTGATATCTCTGGCCATATGTAGTCCAAAGAGATATAGTTTCATTGTTAATCTGATCATTACTTTCTAAATCAATTATTTTAATCATTTGCACTTCTTTTTTTTTCAAATTCAGAGTTTTTTGGGTATTCTCACTAATACCAGAAAGATGAACCATCTTACCATGCGGGGAAAAACATGCTGTGGGAGATTCACTTCAATAATAAATATACCTAATAGCAATTTTATTGTCAGTTTTCAAGATAAAGGATCTTCCATAAACACATTGATAGAAATTCTCTAATGCCTCATGATCAAGGTTAGACTTCTCTATTTGATTTGCCAGTTTTTCCATCTGTGATCAAGGTGTAAGATATAAATATAATGGGTATATCATTCATAATTTTATGATATGCTTCTTAAATATTAGACAAGCAGATGTGAATTAGTTTCTTTTAATTTTTAATTTGTCAACAGCTTCATTTAATTAATACTACATGTCCATTCAGCTTTTTTGTTTAGCAATCATCACAATGATTTGGGTTTGCTAAATAAAACTCTTATAACAGTTAAAGAGTCCCAGAAAAGCCTGAAACTTTTTGTTCGCTCTTAGTAGAGCGTTAATTCAATGATTTTGTACAAAACATTTCTTGCGCAATAACTACAAGGAATTCTATTCTTTCTACTTCAAACAATATTTGTCAGGACTTATTTTAATTTAACTTTCTTTAATTTATTTTAAAGCTTTTGATAACTTCCAAGAGATTGTCTCTTTACTCTTTAATTACTTAGTCGAAAATCATCAAAATAAGGAATGACATCAGATATTCCAGCTACAAATTAATCGATTATTTGTTAGAATATGGTTCAAATAATTGTTTTAAAAACTTTAATCTAGAATTTGCAGAAAGCTGGCAACTATATTTGGAAAAATTGTGGCTTCACTATCATGAGCATGAGCATGCTATTTATATCTTAATGATCATAAGAAGCTCTGCTTCATCCTCCAAAATAACTTTTGACAAGACCATAGAAATACTAAATACATATTTTAACTTGAAACTCCTGATTATAATGTTAGAATAAAAGTTCATCCTCTTTTGTATTCAAGAAAATGGTGAAAAGAAAGCAGCTCATTATGTGTAAGCTCGGAGAATGACTTTGGCTTATGATTTTAAAATGTTTCTTAATGAAGGGGCTGAGAACTACTCTATATAAAAAATCACGTTTCTAAAAAAGTTTGGAACATTTGAATCAATTTTCTCTCATACATCTCTAGAAGATGAAGCCAAATAAGTAACATCTTTGCTTAAAAATAAAACCTGAAATAAAATGATTTAATAAAAACAAAGAACAAATGGTGGTTCAGTTAATAAACATTTTGCAAAGGAGCAGCTGTGAAATAAACAAAAAAATTTTGATGTTATAATAAAAGTCACAGTGCCACCCCAGGATTCACATATAAATAAGATTTGTTGTTTCTGCTATTACATTAGATATATAGAAGCTGCTTATCTTACACATACACAAAAAGCAAGTGAATAGCTTATATTATTAAAAAAAAAAACAACAAATAGTTATTTAATAAAAACTTTAAAAATAGTTAAACAACAAGCTGAAGTACCATCCTTTAAAAGGTAAATCGTCATTAATTGTAATTCTATAACAATAAAGATTAATATTGGCTCAGCAGTTTCATTAATTTCAAAAAAATGTTGAACACAGAAAAGTGGAAATCAGAAAATTGACTTCCAACCAACTTCAAAAAAAAAAAAAAAATTATGCTGCATAAAATGAAATATATTGTATGTTGTAATTTAATTCCTAAATTATATATATATTTATTTATTTTAAATAAGAATTCTAATGTGCAGGGACAAAAAATAATTTAAATTAAAAAATAAAAACAAATCAATTGCATGCAAAAATAAAGTTTCGTCTATTATAGAGAATTACTGCTGAAATATTTTTTGAAATAATATCAAATTTTTACTCATCATCAGTAAAGAGAATAAGATGCTTATCCATTTTCTGTGCATTTCCTCATAGCTTTCTTTTTCAATTTAATAGTGATAAGAAATCCTTGCAATATCTGACCATTAAATTCAAGACAGTTACTGTTCAAATATTATTGAGATATTGCTTTCCATACTTAGACATATAATAATAACATTTAAAATTACATATGAAATTAAAATACATATTTCTTAAATGAATTGCAGTCATGATCTCATCAAAGAATCCAAATAATAGCATAAATTAATAAAAAGATCAGAATAAAATAGCTTAATATAAATATTTAATTTGTAATGCATTTTTAAGATGGAATAAACTACTTACAAGTTTGCATGCCAAGATGGCTTTTTAACACCCCTAGAGCAGTTTATTTGTGACTTTCAGAGAATTGAATCAAGTTCAGATTTTTTCTTCTAGGTGTTTCTTGTGACAGCTAATCAATTGCATTTGATAGTTTATATATAAATAAATTGATATTCAATGATATATACCAAAGATGAGTCACAGATTCTGCCATATTCCTTTTAAAATCTGTTATATTAGTAGAGATTTGGTTCAGACTGACTAATAATCTAAGGTTTTGAACCATTTACTGCCCATTAAATCGTTCTGTTTTTTTTTTAACAAGATATTAATAAAGATAACTATATGTTTAGTGTCTCTCCCAAAAGCATAATTAGCTTGGTCAATAAACTTTATTTCTGCATGCAATTTTTTTTTTTTTTGAAAGAACATTAATTATTGTAAACAAATACACCTGGGTCTCTTTTTATGTAATAGATAGGTTCCACAGAAAACCCGCATTAAAAAAATCGCACAAAAATAGACTTACCTTGAAAAATGTGGGATAGGTTCCAAAATTTTCAAAAATTGCATAAAAGCAAAGCAACAATAAAAAATTACTTTAAAATTTGCATAAAAAAAAAAAAAGGAAATAAAGTATGACTGATAAAAAATTTCAATCATTTGAAAAAAATTGATAGAAGACAAACTTCTTTTGCTTTTTCTATTAACTATTTAATTTTATTCAAAACCATATCTTTATATATGTAATTTATTTTACATTTTTTCATAAATATTTTAATCATTATCGTTATTTGACAATAAGCGGTTCGTTTGTGAACTGGTAAGACACCAGATTCGTCATAAAAGGAAATACAATTAGCACCAACTTCACTCTCGTGCTGTGTTAATGGTTTTCTGTCAACAATGTAATCAGTAATTAAACTTTTAAGACAATGATTTTACTAATTGTTTATGAAGCTTGCAATATCCAGAGTGCTATGTCTAGCTGTTAGAGAATGCACTTCCATGAGTGCAACTATATATATATATATAACATGCTTCCACAAGTGTGTTAATAATAACTGTTAAATTTTTTTTTATACACATATATACATGGAGAAACTTTTAGACAGAGAAAAGTTACAAGTAAAAATATTTAAAAACTTTTAAAGATATATTCTTTTTAAAGTAGAAATTAAAAGTTGTTAAATATTTTTAAGTAGAAATTAAAAATTCTTAACTATTTTTACTTGTAACTTTTTTCTGTCTAAAAGTTTCATTTATATATGTGTATAAAAAAATATAAACATACACATACATAGAGCTCATTCATAATTCATGTCATTAACAAGAAAATGATTTTCCAATTGATTAGAAAGTTGAAGACTTTCTTGAATCATTTTTGCTGTGAAATGAACACGTTAGACTTGTTTCATTATCTTTTTCTAAATCTTCTACGGTTTCTAAATTTATTGCCAAACCCTTTTCCAACAGGCATTTAAAATATGTAAAATTTAATGTATGAATATAAAACAGGGAAATTTCAATTTTAAATGAAATATAAACTTCTGTATCGCATAAAAGAAAAACGCATAAAAAGATATAAAGTAGAAACATGAATCACATAACTTCAAAATTTCATTAAAAAAATCCGCACAGAGACCCAGGTGTAATTAAATTGGAAGAATCTTGTTTTAAATAAATTTTGTTTGTTCCTCATATTAAAATTCTATTTAAAATAAATGTATATATTGTGACCGGTCGCCTTATTCAACCGTTCATATAGGGATTGAGAGCTCCAAAACAAACATGATATAGCGTAAAGCTTTATTTATTTTCCTATATCGATAGTTGTTCATTATCAACACAAGGGGGTGCCAGATACGATGATTTAATTTACAATTTAATTTCTCGCATCACCTTACGTCATATCAAAACGATTTCGAAGTCTAATCCCCGCCCATAAGCTCAAACTCCCAGCATGGACCAATAAGGGTCACTCAGGGTCGCGATGAAATTGTTTCAAGAATATCATTCTGGCAAAAGACACAATAATAACCAATGGAGAAGAAGCTTGGTTGATTTACAGATCGGTCCAAATATTGGACCGGGTCATTGGTTATTTGGCAACTAATACGAATGTTTGATTTATGCATCCTTATATAAAAAATTAGAAGCTTATAATATCATCCCCCCGTTATCATACAGTCCGGTAGAATTATTTACATTATGCTTTATTGACATTTATTTACATTTTATTAATAATAGGCCCTCCCAACTCTTAAACCTATCTTAACTACATAATAAGTAAACATCGTGACTTACGGCACGATGTTTATAAATGAAATTTAAAAGAAACAAACAAAAGAAGGATAAGAAAGATGAATCTAAAGTAAAATAATTAATTGCATGAATAAATGCTAACTTTATTAATAATCAAAATAACAAAAAAAAAAAATATATAGATTTACTTATAGGAAATGATTTGAGAAATGCTCGACTTGTTTAAATTATAAAAAGAAATTTATTGAATATAAAAAAAAATGCAATATTGATTAATAGTTTTATTTACACGCACATACGTGCATTCACGCACTCGCACAGAAAAGAACATATTATGCATAATAAACATGGATGATAAAATACATATTTCCTTTTATATTTTGAAATTAGGTGTGTTATAGCTTAGAAGATAATAATTAAGGTCAAAGTTCATAACTGAAAAGTCCTAAGATTTAAATATGAGGAATTGCATAGCATGTGATTTACTGGAGATTAAAATAATAAGTTTAAATATGAGGAATTACGGATCATTTTATAGTTTGATTTACTGAAAAGTCGAATTTAATTAATTATGAGATTGCCTTTTAAAGTTTACGTAA
>JAQFVV010014473.1:0-30348 GCA_028023455.1 Epiperipatus broadwayi
AGAGAGAAACAAAAGAAGAAGGGATTAGTAAGTATTACTGTAAACTTCAGAAAAAATATATCTCTTGAAGGGTTTAGTTACTGAACACTTCTGGAACAGTATTATTGTAAAGTTATAAAGTTGTTAAATTGAGTCATGCTATGAATAGGTAGAACACTGTAATTTTTCTGCCCAGCTCTGGGCAGCTGAGTATGGAGTTTCCCTCATATAATCGAATTCAAGGTTGATCAAGTCCTAGCCTACCTTGGACCATCCATGTTGCTGACATGCTATGCTGTTGCCATCAAAAGGGAAGCCCACAGTATGTAATTTCACTGAGTGACCAGCCAGCCAATTCTACTGTATGTCAAAATTTTTGGGTAAAATAATAATTTGATGAAAAGCCTCTCAATTATTTTCTTTCTTTGCTTTAAATAATTATATATTAATCATTTGGTAAAATATATTTATTGTCGTATTATTTAAATATTACATTGCCTTATTTAAATATTTTCTTATTGTGTTATAAGCATGCTTAATTGTACATATTAAGGAAGTTGACTTTTGTAATACTCATTTTTTTTAAATATTTGCTAGACTTATTGTCTAAAAATCAGACAGAGATAAATTTAGTAAAATATTTCAGTGATTTAAAATATTTAACCATATCTCAAGAAAAGTCAAGTAACTAATTAAAACAAGATATTTAAAAACCCCATCTCTCTGATTCTAATTTGTTTTTCTTATTATATGCGCTTTTAAACTTATCAGTTTAAAATTGGTTCTTTCAAAATATCATTTAGCCATTATCCTCCTCAAAATGCAACCTAATGCCTCATACTTTTCAGCATTTTCCGTTGTTTGCTTTGTCTCACACATCAATGTAAAATATATGATAAAATGTTTATTGGTTATCAGAAAATAATAAATTTGGCTTCATTTGATAGATATTTTTGTTTACTACTGAAGTAAATTTTAAATGTTCATATTTTGTTTCTGTAAATATTAAAAAATGAGATTGCACTCAAAACGAAGACTTTACACATCATCATTTCTAGAAAGGTTATTATCAGTTTATAAAATCAAAAAAAATATTTTTTAATTCTGATTATTTGGAAACTTCTGAACTAATAATTATTTTTTTCTTTTATATCTAATGAATTATGCTTTAAAAGTTTAAATTTTTTGAATATTTATTGCAAAATTCTGATATTTTCTTACTTGTAAATATAAAGTAGATTGTTTACATCAAAGCTAGTCTTCTAATTTCCTTCAGGCCATATTTACATTAGCTTCTAATATAACATTATATTTTTGAAAATAAATAAATAATATAAAAACTCTGTCAGATAATGAAAATTATTCTACACAAATAAAGTGTGATAAACATAGCACAAAAACATTAATTATAAACAACAATTAGCCAAGTGCTTTTGGTACTGTATACTAGAATCATGGTGACATACTGGAACTGAACGGTTAATATTCCAGTGCATGCTCAGTGGAACACTAGTGTTATGATGATTAATAACGTTTTTAGACTTTGCAATAAACCAAGCCTCTTTCAACTTCCTTTTCCGATCATTTGACTCATTGCACACAGTAGTAATATTTTGAGGATAAAACTCATGACCACAATTACTTTCATTATTTGAAAAAAAAAACAGAATTAACCTGCAAATCACTTTTAGATTTTTTGTACTGATAAATATGCTGTTGCAATCGCGTTAAAACATTCGCCTTCATTTCCCCGAAATGAATAGCATTACAATCAATTTTTTGGCAAGTAATGGAATAAACCACTTCATACTTATTCATTTCTTCTACATTATCCTTTGAATTGTTTATTAATCTATTCAAACACAAAGGGGAACGGAATCCTACATTATAATCTTCACTGATAATATTATGTCAAGTCAAAATAAGTTATTAATAATTTGTATTTCTTGGTATCTAATAAATATAGTGTAAATTATTTTAAAAAAAATATTTAAAACCATCATAAATTTGCAAATAAACATGTTTTTGCATCATTGGAAACTTCAATGTCGGAAAACGCCACAGGTTTTATAAAGCTTTAGCAATAGACAATGGATGGACATGTCATGGCCGAGATTATGTCTATTGTTAGAGTGGGAATTTTGAATTTAATGCTTTTTACTGAAAAATTTTTGGCAAAAAAATTTATTGTAATAAAATATACTGTTTTACATGCATTTTAACATATAATACTTATGAAAAAGTTGACCAGAGGGTGAATTGGCCAAAAGACAAAATAATTAGTCTCAATGAATGTGTGGATTAATGCAATTATAACGGTTTATATTTAACTTGTTTTTTAAATTAAAATTAAGATTGAGTGTTAAAAACAACTTTATTTTCTGTTTTGAGAAGGGACAATTATATATGTATATTATGTACTGGTGATTTAGAAACAATCTGCAGTTGGTTTTTTTAAATAAAATTTTATGTTCGAAGTTGATAGGTACAACTTCGTTTCTTTACTTTCGACAAATATATATGTATACTGTACGAAACGATAGTTTATTCTTTAAAACTTTTAATTCAAATTTAATATTATCATCATAGGCTATCATATCAATATTTCCATCTATTATGAGGCAGATCTCAGATTAAGCAGAGATTAATTTCTTTATAAAATCTTTTATTATATATTATAACTGTGTAAGCCTTGATTTAGCCTATAGAATAGATCTCTGCATGTGTTAACCTTATGGCATGATCATTTACGTTTTATAGATTTAAATTTAAATCCAAATATTTATTATTATATATAAATATGGAATTACTGAATTGTCTAATTTCTTTATTATCTTACTGTGTTTCTTCAGCAGGTGTATATCCCTGCTTTGAAAATTTAATTTGATGGGTTCTATTTATCTATGTTCCACAGAAATGTGGAAACAGTCTTTTATTTTCCAGACCCAGAGGGTCCTCTCATAGCTTGCTATCAGTACTGTGGATCATTCTTGCCTGTTAATGAGAGTTATTTAGAGTTATACAAAGATGCCATTCCTTCATTCCATGACCCATTTATTTTGTGAAATTTGTATCTAACTTCACAACAATGAAGATATTGTTGTTGCCTTATTATAAGACTTGGATATGACATTACATGGTGATCATATTTCAATCTACCTCATTATTTATTTATTACTTTAGCAACTCAGTACTACATTCCTTATTCCTTGAGTGTATTAAAGCTTGGTATTTCAGATTTTATGGTCATGATCATGAGAATTATGTATTTATATATTTTAACCATATTTTTGTAGAGTTAATTAAACTCACTTTAACATATAATTATTATCATGTACTTGCATGAGGAATATCTGCCCCAAAGATCAAATGGGTCATGACTCAAAGTTCCTTATTATATGTCTGTTATATATTGAATCTTTCATATATGGAATCATTAATTCATGTAATTTCCACTATCTTATAAGTTTAGCAACATAATTAAGTTGTAGTCAGATCTTATATTTATTTGTTTGTAATTTTAGAAAGTGTTTTTATCTTTTCTATACATTGGTATTGGGTGTCTTATTTTGCAACAGGGAAGTCATAGTTGCAATCTAATTTTAAAAGCCCCTATCTCTTCCTGATTTCCCAGTCTAAAAAGAAATGAAGTAGTGTGTAGGTTGAAATAAGTTGTGATGATTTAAGTCATCCTGGTGATCATTTATGTGACTATCAGATCATGCTTATCATTACTATATATATATATATATATATATAAAGAAAAAAAATTTCAAATTAAGTTGATGTTTGAAAAATTGGAGAATTATAAGTTAAAAGTGTGTAAGGGCAAATTTGTTTGTAACGTTTTGCGTCCAAATGTTGGTAAAATATTTAGGAGAAATGAATATTTGAGATTTTATTCCACAGCTACGATTGTTCCACTTATTTGTGCTATGTCTAGCTGATCTAAGAGGGTACTTCCCTAATATACAAATCACAACTACATAGTTGAGATCTGGCTTCAGAATGTGGGAACACCCATCTAGGACTCTTACATGTCAGGCCTTACATAAGAGTCCTAGATGGCTGTTACTACATTCTGAAGCCAGATCTCCCCACTTGAAGTCCCTGTGCTAAGGGTCACATTCTGCTCCAGCTTATGTCCATGTGACAGGTGAAGCTCCAATAATTGAAGTGTGCTTTTTTAAATCCGATTTGAACTAAGTTCATTCATTGTTTCAATCCTCAAAGACGATTGGCTCATACTCTTTCTATTCACTCAGGCAATTCTTCCTTTCATTGATACATACTGGATACAAAATGTTAAGTCATTATCTTTCTATCTTTAATTACTAAGTTATTTTTAAGCTTATAGTTTATCTCATGGAGAAAATCTAAACTCAAATTCTTTCAATTGTTTTACATCTCATTATCATACTGAATTCATCTCAGTAATTACACTGTTTTTACATGTAGAAAACATGTAGAAGATTATCTTTTTCCTAATCTTAAAAGTTATAAATAAATTTTATTTCCTATTTTAAAAGAATCAGTCTTTTAAAATTCTTTAATTTATTTACATTTATTACTTATTTTCATTAGTAACTTATATCTATATATGCAAGTGCATTTAAGAATATACATGCATATCATTACTTCCCCCACATTTAGGGATCAGGTTTTAATCTCTGAATTTAGTACATGGTTTTTTTTATCTTTCTTTTAGTTCGCTGTTGTGAAGTATGTTTTAATTCACTTGGTGCATTCTTTGGAAATGTAATTGTTTGTAAATCACAATCATTATTTTTTATTGTTTTCATGGTAATATCTGGCCACCAGACACCACTAAAAGCAAGAGCTTTTGTTCTGCCAGTGTCTCACTGACTATTATGCAGTCACTATACTATATGCTGCCTACTAATGACTGGTACCAGCACCCAATCACATTTTATAATGCAGCCTTTGCATACTGACAGTTGCCTCCAGATGTTCCATAGTTCGTTGTGAAGAAAATTGGGATCCTGCTTCAACCAAACTCGAAAATTCACTGACATTAAGAGTGATGGAAAATCATAAATATATGTTTGTAAAACCATAAAGACATAATTGTCTAAGAGTAATGAGAATAGTACTAACAGTATAAACCTGTTTATATGCTTTTGCTGTGATAAAATGGCCACAAAGCCAGCAACTGTTTTCACAAAAGAGAACACTGCAAAAAGTGTAAAAACAGAGGGCACATGGAAATAAGGTGCAAAAAAACTTAATAATCCCAACAAGGAAAATAATAAGTATTCATATCAAGGCTAAGTAATTGAGAATACTAGTTTTAAAAAATGCCAACCAATGATAACAAAATAATGTTAAAACTAAAAATATGTGATCATCATATTGCCATGGAGGTTGGCACTGGTAGTAGAGTATCATTGATATCAGTCTGGATTCAAGACCTATTATCCAAAAACTGACCTAAATGTGTTAGATATGAACAGTGATGTCATTAGAATAAAGGGCATAGTTGAAGTGTCAATACATAAAAATCAGGGCAAAATTAATATACTATCACTATATGTAGTACATGCCCCTATTAACCCCATATTAGGATGAGACTGGTTCAGTGAAATGTGAGCAAAAATAACAATTACTAAAAATATTAATATTCCCAACAGAAAAAAAAACTTTCTGAGGGTATTAAGCTGAATTTGGATAAAATAGATATACTAAAAGAAAAAATCATTTTCTGCAGCCAGTAATTAACAAATTCAGATTAGAGAAAGTCCATGATAACCAGAAATATAAGGAAATGAAGTACAAAGACATATTGAAGTCAAGAATAAAACAAAATTGTAACTGCAACTGTTAGTATACAAAGGCTGCATTATGAAAGGTGCTTGTATGCTGAGTCCAGTCAAGGGTAGGCATCATAGAGTATTGTTACTTATAATACTCATTGGGATATCTGCAGAGCAAAAGCTCTAGCCCTTAGGCATATATGGTCGTTATATATTAATATAGACATGATGAAAATAAAAATAATGATTGTGATTTTTAAACAATTACATTTCCAGATAATGCACCTAGTGAGTTGAAACATAATTCACAACACATGCTAATAGGAAGATGAAAATCGCATATATCTTAAAAACGTAAGTTCAAAGTTTAAAACCTCATCTCTGAACTTGAGAAAAGTAATGATTTTATGTGTATGTTTAAATGCACATACATATATAGGTATAAACGTAATGATAAAAAGTAATGTTTTATTAAATTAAAAAAAATCAAAAGCCTGATTCTGTTAAATAGTAAGTAACAGATTTATAATTTTTAAGATTAGACAAAAATTATTTTCTAAAATTAATGACAGTTAATTAATGAGAGTAGAATACGTAACGATAATAAAATAAAACAATTAAAGGTATTCAAGTTTAGATTTCCTCCATAAGATAAACCATAAACTAAAAAATAACTCATTAATTAAAGTCAGAGAAATAATGATTTATATTATTGTATTGAGCAGTGAAACGAAGAATCATCTGAGCAGATAGATGGGAATACGAGCCAATCATCTCAGTACAAATTGAATCAAGAAGACTTCACTTGATTTTTGGAGCTTCACCTGAGTACATGAACTTATAAGTAGATGCAAAACGTCACCTATATGTACAGTTACGTCAAGTGTGGATAGCAGGTCTCTGAATGTGTTAACAGTCAGCTAGAACTTTTACAGGTTGTATTGGTCTATAATATGATTTATGCATGCCTACAGGCTTAGGTATATTTATAATGTATATAGATGTATATATAATTTGTAATATAATTAGATATTGCTAGGACTTTTACAGGTTGTATTGGTCTATAATGTGATTTATGCATGCCTACAGGTTTAGATGTATTTAAAATGTATTAGATGTATTCATATAATTTATAATGTAATTAGATATTGCTAAGAATATTTATTATTAAATTGCATTTAATCTAAACCTAATAGAATTGTAATTACTGGGAAATTACTATCGTTAAATAAGTCTGGAACAGTTAAGTTTGCAGACAAGATGTCCAACAGTATAGAAGGCTACACATAACAATTTGAAAATGTTAAAGTTCATAAAGAGAATGCTCCGTTAAGCTTAATGATGTATTTTAGGAATTGTTATTATTAGAAAGCATCACAATTGGTTGGAAAATGGTTACAAGAGTTGATAGGATTCAGCAAATACACAATTAAATTTACATTTGAATTTGTTCAGATACTGAAGTCTGCCAAAGTGGTTAAATTTTTTTATATGGTGTCATTGGATGTATGTGACATATATGAATCAGTGGACTGTAATAAATCAATAAATATAATTAAAGAACTTTGTTTACATTATAATGGAGACACTTGTAAAGCCAGATCTGTTATGGAAGTGTTGGAATGGATTAATGGTGATATTACTGCAAGATATGGAAAAGATTATTATCAAATGAAGAATGGTTGGCCAATGGGGTTGGCAGTGAGTGATATTGTGTGTAGTTTGTATGTTTTGGAAATGAAAAAAAATATATTTCTGCACCCATTGATAAGGAGTAATGACTTAGTGTACAGAAGATATTGAATGATGTTTTTGTGTATGGATCAAAAGATGTGATAGAGAATATGTTCATTAAATTAAATGAGAATTCTAGATTGTCATGGACTATGGAGTCTGAGTATGATGGGGTTTTAAAGTATTTAGATGTGAATATAAATAGATGCTGTAATGTATTTGGATATAAAATGCTTGTTAAACCATTAAATGTAATGGAATTTATATACCCATCATTGAATGTTCTTTTCAATTATAAAATGGCTGGATTAAAATAATTTTTGTATCGAAATTTGTGAGGCAGATAGAAAAATAAATCTTGAGAGATATATTGATGTCTTGACAAGTGTGGGATACAAAAAAAACTATATCACACAGGAAGTTGAGATTGTTTTATAATAACGTGAAGTTTAAGCATAAAGTGGATGTAAAAAAATAAAATAGACAAAAAGTGGTTTTCTTTAGCTTGTGTGCCATCTATAAGTACAAAGTTAAAATATAGAATTGGTAAAGATTATAATATATGATTTATCATCTTTGTGTTTACAACAGAGTAATAAATAGTGTAAAAGACATAAATAAGTATGAAGTGGTTTATTCTATTGCCTGCAAAGAAATTGTTTGTAATGCTATTTATGAGAAACGAAGGTTAGTGTATTAACACCATTGCAGTAGAATATTTATCAACATAAAAAAATGTTAAAGTGATCCACTAGCTTTCAAATCATCAAAGTAGTTGTGGACATGAGTTTTATCCTCAAAATATCAATACTGTGTGCAATAAATCAAACGACAGAAAGAAAGTTGAAAGTGGTTTGGTTTATTACGTCTAATCAGCGCAACACTAGGGTTCCAATGAACATACATTAGAATATTAACCGTATAGTTACAATAAGTTGCCTCGATTCAGGTACACAGTATTGAAACCGTTAGGCAAAATAGGTTTAGTGGTTAATGTATTTTGAATTTTTGCTACTCTGTTTATCACTGCTTATACTTGAAGAATAACTTTCATTATCTGACAGAGTTTTTGTGTTATTTATAAATAGAGTTAATAGCTGCCCTTCTCATTACATTAACAGATTAACTATCCAATATTGTCAAATTTTACTTTTCAATTTATTGGCAAACTTTTTTTGCATCTTTATACTTATACATTAAGTCGAATGCTTACATTATTCTTCTTAAAAACATACTAAATGTGGTTTTAATTTCTCCTTATTTGTAAAAATGAAAAATACTTAATTGTAAATTATTAGAGAAAAAATATAGTTAGTAATAAATTTGGCTGAACGTTTTCGAGGAACCGTGCCTCATACTCATAGCCTTCGTGAAAATGTACTTGATATATGTAAATGAGAATATTCAAATGAGTTAATGTTAAGTAGCCCATTTTTTCGAAATGTCGAAGCACGTGTCTCTTCTGTTGATTGCATGGATGTCTCTGTTAATGTAGAATGCCTCTTTTATCTTTCTCCTGTAGTCGTTTGGTTCTGAGCATAAAATAACGGGGTTAGCGGGTATGAAATTGTGCCCTGATTGTTTAGTATGTTCAAAAAATGCAGAAGATGTACTGCTGTTCGTTTGGGCTCTATTGTAGATGTACCGATGTTGAGCCAACCTGGTGTTAATTGTGGCTTTCGTTTCCCCATAATATGTGGCGTGGCATCCGGCCTGGGGGCCGGAATGGAGTACACCACATGTGGGGTGAGCGCTGGATCAATGTAATCTTTGGAGTTATTGATCAACCTATTAGTGTTGGGTGGAGTTCTGAATATTATGCTGAATTTGTTGCTTAAGGTTTTCGTTAGTTTATTGGATATTTTAGGGATGTAGGGGACCGTTATTCTGGGTAGATTGGTGCGAGGCAATTTATCATCTATTGTGCTGTTAAATTTCATGACTTTCCTCCTAATAGTTTTGTATTTGAATCCTGCTGCTAGTAGGTCTTTAATGTAATTATTTACATTTTCCTTCCTATGTGCTTCATATTTACACAAATGATGGTTTCTAAATAGAAATGCTTTAAGACCTGCGAATTTGTGCGATGCGGGTGATTTAGAATTAGGATGGATGCAGCTTCGGATTTCAAATGGTTTAACAAGCATTTTGTAATCTATTGCGTGGCGGTCTCTTGACAAGGAAAGATCAAGATATTTGAGTTCGTTATTGTTTTCATATATGATAGAGAAAAATAGTTTAGTTGTGCTTTGTAATTCGCGTTGTATATTTAAAATATTATTTTTAGATGCTATAATGAAAATATCATCTACATATCGTATATATATGAAGTCTGGGTTAGTGTTGAAATATTTTGGAATAATGGATTGTTCATATTTATTTAAGTATATACTGGATAAGACGCCACTGATAGGGAGGCCCATGGGCCAACCATCTTGCATTGTGTACCATTTATCTTCGAAAAGAGTGAAAATATGGGAGTCAAGCCATGTCAAGAAAGCCATAATGAATTTAATTCTCTCGTTAGGACAAGATATTCGCAGCAACTCTTCATGTATAATTTGGATGGATGCTTTTCTATTGATTGATCCATATAATTCTCTCACATCCATCGTGGCCATGACCGAGTTGTGAGAGATTTGAACGTTTTTAATTCTGGAAATGAATTGAAAAGATGAATTTATTGTGTATGATATTATTATCACAAAATCATTTTTTAAAATAATCTGTTTTTTTATGTAACATTTAGTTTATATCGATACATAAATGAAGACAATTTAGATATCACTTCTTCACTAGTATCATCCATTTCATAATAACTTTCTATGACCGTGATAATTTCTGTTCTATAGTTTTTAAAAGGATCTCTAACAAGTTTTATTCCTTTATCAAAAACTATTTTTTTTTCTAGAATAATTTTTATTCAAATATTACAAAATTAATAAGTTCTTTTACTAAGTTTACTTATGAATTAATTTCTTCATTCATTTCCGTTTTCGATTTGTTTTTCAAAGGGAACATTCATCCAATTGTTTTCACAAATTTTAGATGCGCTAGGATGCTGTAACTTGGGTCAAAAGTCCTTCCAAATAATATGCAAGGGCTTTAGCCTTTGCTTTAAGCATTCCAAAGCTGACAGTATTATTTGAATACATACATAAAAACAAATTTGCTACTTTAGTGATGGTCATTCTGCCTTCATTAGCTGCTAATAGGATTAACCGTAGAACTTCATTTAATGAAGTATAGCCTGTTTTCTCAAAAGCACACCAAATATTATTAGCAATTGCAGCCAATACTCTTGTGTCTTTATCACCATATCCTGAATAAGCCAACTAGAAATCTACACTGTTTAATAACAGCATACTTTGAATAGCACCGGTATTGACCTAACTTAGTAGTGAATTAATGATTTAGATTTAAGCATGATGTAATTTTCAAATAAATCCAATGGCAAATGTAATATTATATATTATGTAACATGCTTTTGTGGATTCAATTGTATTAGAACGTTAAAATATTTATGAAATAAAAATAATTTATGAACATTAACTTTTGCATAATAAATAATAATATACTAAGTATAGACTTAAATCTGTATTTTCAGAAAATTTAATTATTTGTAACGGAAGATTTTATTTTGAGACTGATTTTATTTTGCATATGGAAATGATTTGAAAGCAAAGATAAATGTTTTATAAATATTATACATGATTTATTAAATAAATAATAAAATTATGATCAGAATGTGGAAACGTTCATGATATGTGACATTAATGAGGTGTTTTTTTTTTTATAAAATTTTTCAATGTTAATTATAAAATAGTCAGATTAGCAGTCATGCGGAAAGCTGGTGTTAGAGTATATTATTAAATTTTTGTGAAATATATATTATTTTATCTGCTACTAAATATATTAATATATGTTTTGTCAGAATAATTTTGCAATTAAAAATCTGTTATTGTTGAGAAACGTTTGGAAGTCGAGTTTTATTTTAGTTTTGGATAATGATTTAAAATTGAATTAGTATTATTAATTTATTACATTGACTATATAAGTCTGAGGATTTTAAATACTGGGTTTATATGGATCAACTATCTTTTTCTTATATATGAGGTCATGTAATTGTTTGCTTGAAAAGGAGTGGAGACTGAAAATTCCTGAGTTCAAATCCCCATAAGTATATATGTATGTATGGTTTTCTAAGTTCGATTAAATTTTATTTAAAAATGAAAGTCAAATACATTCAAAACTACTCGCATTAATATAAAATATAAAAACATGCAATTTATATATTTTACAGTATATAATTCATCTCATGACGAAGATTTATTTATTATTCTACTATTTGTTTAATCATGTGATGGCAAAATAAATAATAGTTCAGGTTTCAAATTTATCAGGATTTTAAACGCAATCAAATATTAACAGAACAAATTCTGATTTAATATTATTTATTTCTATACACGCCCATTAAAGTCTAACAAAAGAAAAAATATCAGTATTATTTCTTATTGTCGTGATAAAGGTTTGAAATTTTTTTTTAAAAAAACCCTCACATTTTGTTTTAAAATAATTCATATATTTATTATATTATAATTTAAATTGTCAATTATTCTATATGCAGAACAATGAGATCAGTCGGTTTAAATAGCGATTACTAATCATTTATTATTATTCGTACTTTTAAGACGAAATAGATTAAATAAGATTTTTTAAATGGCTTTTTGTTTTTTGGTCTTGAAATAAATGTTGCACAAATCCTTTTAAATAGGCATTGTTGTCAAGCATGGTGGTCGAGAAGTCAGCGACGGATGCTTTACAAGCAGTTGTCCCGGGTTAGCGGGTTCGCTTTCCGGCTGATGCTATGACACATGAGAAAAAAAAAGGCATTGTTAATTTTTAAAAAAATTCTAAATAAAGATTTGACTGAAGGTTTACGATGATACTATATTAGGTGTTATAATATACTGGACTATTTTCATCATCTACCATTAAATGATGAATGTGTAGAAAATTTTTTAAACTTTTTTAAACTTTTCAAATACAAACAATTTGCTATTTATAACACACAAATAGACATCACAGGTTTGTAGTCATACAACTTTTCAAGTAGTAGTATTCTTCACTCTTCTTTAGGTTATGCTGGCCTGACCGTGACAATATTAGCATAGGAGATGAACTTATACCTTTATATTCTTGAATGTCAAATTTTAAGGCAACCCTCTAACCAATGGAACAAGTCTGTCAAAGTCAACAGTCAGAATAAATTTCATTTATTTATCTATGATGATTGGTTTAACTCAGACTCATTCCTTCAATTTTTTGTAATTTTTCGACGTTCACTGATAGATGATGGAAATAGCCAACATATTATGATATATATAATAAATGTTTTCATATGTTTTGATATGAAATCTGCTTTAATACTAATAGACTTGTTAATGAAATAAATTTATATAAAATATTCGATTTATTCTGACAACGATAGAGAAGAAGCAATGGGCTACTTTTTAAAAAAATGCAAACAAAATAACAAAATTGAAAGAGTAATAAAATGATGAAACATAATACTTAGGAAAAGTAAATTATGCAGATAGAAAATATGTGAATTTTGTGGAAGGTAGAAATATATACAAATGACGTAATAATAAATAGAAATTGAAAACAGATAAAGTTAAAAGTTTCGGCTGAAGAATAATTTAAAAAATATGTAGAATCTATAAGATTGCATGCATTTAAACAAGGATAAAATATCGGACAAAAGAAAGAGTTTGCTCTTAAATGAAAGAAAACATTTGCCTCCTTAAATAAAAACCTTTGGTATTTCTCTGAGGCCATTAAGTGATCAAGCAGTATATATTTCTAGTTCCCACTTTATTCGGTCATCTTTTTGTAGCTATTGTTATTATGCGATTATCCATACAGTGAATGGTCATGGATTGAATGCTTGCTAACATCCATCATCTAATAGTAATATAGTTACATTTTTATTTATCATTGTCAAACTTCATCCACTCACAACTTTGACGCCATCCATTTCAGATAAATACAATATTACTACTAATCATTTTCGAAACTAGGGATTATCTCTAGCACAGATATAAACTTTAAACCTCAGTTAAAGATTAATATATCTGATTTTTTTACACACCCATGAAGTTATTAACCTTGCTCTTTCTCATGTGTAATATTTTATAGATATAATGAACATCTCCATACTTCCCTATTCTTTTTAAATTCACTTAAATAAAAATATAAGACAAATAACCCCCAAGATGCATTTCGTGCTGAAGCAGCACTCATCATTTGGCCCAAGTCAATATCTCTCATATATATCTTTATTATACAAAAAGTATTTATCTAGAGTAAATTGTTATATTTTCATTTACCATTGTGAAACTTCCTCCACTCATAACTTTTTGACGCCATCCATTTCAGATAAATGCAATAATGATTATTACTAATCATTTTCTAAACTAGAGATTATCTCTAGCACAGATATAAACGTTAAACCTCAATTAAAGATGAATATATCAGACTTTTTTATTTTACACACACACGGAGTTATTGACCTTTCTCTTTCCCATGTGTAATATCTTATAGATATAATAAATACCTCCATACTCCCTCATTCTTTTTAAATTCACTTAAATAAAGATATAATAAAAGACAAATGACTCCTAAAGCGGTAGCTGATAAATAAAAATATAAAATGTGAAAAATTTTCAGACTATGGACTCAGGCTGACATTTCTAGATGTCCATTTCTTTGGATATCGCAATAGCAAATCAATTTCAAGAGAAGAACGAATGCATAAACTGAAAGAAAAAATGTTGAATTTTGTGAAGTTAGAAGAAAAAGTGGAAAAAAAAAACAATTCAGTAATAAATTAAATAAGGAAAGTATACATTAAATGGGATTTGATATAACTAAAATATGGAAAAACAATATTTTAGAGAATAATGTTATATCATACAGAGTGGCAGGATTAATTATTCAATATACAAATGTGATCGTTCGGGTTTTCTCCTTGTGATGAAGAATTAGTGGATTTTTAGACTGATGAACAAAATGTTTTGGATTTGATCACTATATGATAGATTTTAATGTTAAAACTGATAAAGAATTGAACGAGAAAGGAGTTAGTTATGGTGATAGAAATGAGAGGGGTAACAAATTTGTCGATTTTGCATATTTAAATAAATCTGTATAAAGATATTATATGTTGGGGGTGGGGTGCTAATGGAAATAAACATAAATCCACATAAATGAAAATATAACATAATTGGATTATATTTTGTGTAATGCTTTTAATGGATTCAACCCAAGAAGTAATAACTGATTAGTGAGTAGTAAGATACTAAGTTGATGCAAAATTAAAAAAAATATATATTGAAAAAAAGGGTATAAATTGTTGACATTCATTTTCAGAAATATTCCTATGAATTTAAATTTAAATTTGCAAGTCATTTAAAATGATAACAGATTTTGAAGATGTTTCATATTCTATTAAGAACTGCAGCAAAAATGGCTGTTAAGAATGTAACAACTAACCAGTAAATTTTCCACTGACACATGACAATATATGAAAGGATGGAGGGGTTAAAAAATTTTAAAGCCAATCTCTTAAGAAGAATTGATCTATGTTTTTGCGAAATGATGAAAAAAATATTAATAGAGATATATGAAAACACATTTGAGAATAGGTATGGACAAAAATGGAAGATAATAGAAGTTTCAAAATTGAAAAATAATATTTCTGTTATTGAATTAAAATATGCTTCCCAACAAAAAAAAAACATTGGAATTATTATAAACAAGAGAAATATTATGATGAAATGTGTGAAACAGTTTACTTAAAGAATTACATTTAAATAATGAGCAAGGTGATAAAGCATCTCATTGAACTATCACGTTAGAATTGGCCCAAAATGTTATATTAAGAAGTGAGACATGTAATTAAATCCATGAAGAAGGTAATTGTAAATAATAAAATTATAATCGATATCTTAAAAATAGCAGATGGAAAAATTAAAAAAACATTAGCCTTAGATATATATCAAATACTTAAATAATGCAGATGCACTACAAGATTGGAAAAATACAACAATAATATTTATTTAAAAAAAAATGATCAAAAACATGTAAAAATTTCAGAACTAATAGTATTTTATCTATTCCGTTTAGAATGTTTAAAAGATAATTACAACTATAGACATAGAAGTTTGGATTTTATTTACCTAAATAACAAAGGTGACTTAAAAAGATTATAGTACACAGGCATTGAATGGAGTTATAGAGAGGGAAACTAAATTTTAATTGCCATTATATTTTGGAATGGTAGATTATAAATATGAAAACGTATTTGACTCTTATAAGCAATTTTACAGTAAGTAAAGCATTGGGTCGTAAATAAATAGAACCGAGATATTACCATATTATGAAGAATATTAATAAAAATGACGCAGTAACGATTAGATTATATGGTCATATTAAGAACAACATTGAGAAAAATGTACTTAACATGATTGTATTAAACCACTAAACATCACATGATCACCATCTCTTATACTAGCACGTAAATGTTGTTAAACAAACTAGTCTGGGATATTGGATGAGAAGGCACTAGATATGGATTTTATGTACTAGACTTTTGGCATCCATTGATTACTCTGGTTGGCACAGGGTGGCACTACTGTATCGAGAGTTTTGCTTTGTTTAATGATTATATTAGTCCCAAATTTTTTAGGCAATTGGCCCGTATGTATTGGAGCTGCATATGGCTTTTTGCATTCTTATCAGTCCTCCTATAAAAATCTTGAGTATACACCAGATTTTCTGGCAAACTTAGGTGATAAATTTGTCAAAACAGGCCATGTGTACATGTTATTTCATGAGATTATTGCACGAATTAGAAAGTGGTCAGCAGATTGATATGTATGTGAAAAGCAATAGCAGCTGTAATACTTAACACTAATCGTACCAGATTAAATCTGAAAAATATATTTTTAACAATATAAAAAATATAAATTTGTACATATAACTAATAAACATATTATGATACTAAATAAAAAAACAGGTAGTTGTGAGTTTTTAAAATGGTACTTCATTTCTTTAAAGTTATCATCCCTTTCCGAATAAGAAATGCCATTCTGCCATGCAAAAGCAGCCAGAAACTCCTAAATTAAAATTAAAAAAAATACTACATATAGTATCTCTGGCATGAAATTACAAAATGGACACTAAAGCAAAATTGCCCAAAAATTATATTACATAACCAAGAAAAAAAATACTATACATATTAATCACTTAAATAATTATATTAACTAGAAAAATAATAAATATATTAATTAAAAAATGGACAGTAAAGCAAAAAAATAAATAAAAAAAACTTCTATTAATTATGACAGAGAAGTTCAAAATAGACAAATCTAAGAGAAATGTAATTCTAGCTCAGATTTCTTAAAAAATGGAGAGATAAAGAACTTATTTATACAATATAATGGCTGCATAGTATCTTGATCGAGAAATGTGTAAATTTATTTTGTTAAAATACAAAAAAATTGTAAACTTATATTATAACAGTAAAAAAAAAAATAGTAAATTTTTATTAAAACAGAATGAATGAGGTGGATATATTTTTTAATACCACCCAGAATGGAAACGAAAGTGTGTTTTTTCAGCAATCTGAATACACCTGGGTCTCATTTTATGTGGTAGATAGGTTTCTCAGAAAATGTACACAAAAGAAATGGGGAAGAGGTTCTGTAATTTTCAGAAATTGGCATAAAAGCAAAGCAACAAGGAAAAATTACTTTAAAATTCGCATTAAAAAAATAAGGAAATAAAGTATGACTAATAAAAAATTTAAAATATTTGAAAAAAATTAATACAAGACAAACTTTTTTTTATTAACAACAGTATTTAATTTTACATTTTTTCATACATATTTTAATCATTACCACTATTTGACAATATGTATTTGTTTGTGAACGAATAAGACATCAGATTCGTGATGTGGTGTACAACAAGTTTTGTATATTCATGTAACAAAGAGACCAAAACTGACCAGACCAGGAATGTGACATCCCGAATCTGACAATGCTTCACTCATCTGCCAGAACTCCAAGGCTCAAGACCTTGTGAACGACCATGCTTAGGGCTACATGTACTTTCATCTTTCACAGGGGCACAGAAAAATAGGAGACTCGGGATTATAATATATATATATATATATATATATATATATATATATATTAACTAATTAAAATGCTACCAGCATGAAATTAAAGATAACATTCAGAAATTATAATCAATGCATAGATGGTTATATCATATATATATATATATATATATATATATATATATATATATATATATATATATATATATATATATATATATATATATATATAACTAAGATTGAATTAAATTGAAATAGGAACGAGGAATCACATGAACCCAGAATAAATTTGACATATATTTATTAAATAAATCGAACATAAATTAATGTGGGAAAAACATGCAGGTTTTATAACATGAGGATTTAGCATGCCTCCTCATTAAATCCTAATTATTAATATGAGTTGATATATTTAAAGATTCACTAAGTGGTGTCTACCTTAGGTTATGCCAATTCCTATTGAAAGTGGTAGCTACTATTATAAAATGTTGTATTAGACTTAGGCAAAATATTTATGGTAACATTATTAACACAGTAAATTATGAGCATATAAACCAGATCAGGGTTGAAATTGAACCTAGAAACTAAAGGTAGAAATTTCAGTTTAATACTGAATAATTTATAGGACTCAGAATTGACTATACTAGATGACTGACCACTACAGCCCCAGCAAATTAAGATAGAAGAGTGCCCTGTGGATATAGTCAAGGGTTTCTGTGACCAACACCAGTACCCTGGGACTATACATGTTGCTTCTAAAAGATCAAGGTTGGCTAACCCTACTGCCTGAAATTATGTGTAAGGTATTACTTGTGTGCATCCTGAAAGAAGACAAAAATGGGGTGGACTTGCCCATGGACCCATCCTAAAGATAAAGTGTAGCAAAATGTTAAATATTAAATGAGAATTTAAGATATCTAATCCACAAAGTGAAGATACAACATTAATTAATATTTCAAAAATACAAGGTGATAGCCTGGTCAATATTACTTTTGGGAACCAAGTCTAACAACGCTATATAATCAAATGACATTAAAAGGATAATGAAATATGATAAAACTCTTGTTTATAGGTTTCAATCTATACATAGAAATTATTACGAGGGAGGGGAATGCGTATTTGATCGATTGGCCAAATAATTACTAAATATACTTTCATATTACTAACACTAGTACATTACTCTATTCATAAATTTCAATACGATGAAACTTTAATAGTAAGCCACAATACATTTAGAATCAAATAAGAATTATAAGAATTTGAACCAGCGAGCATGGAGAAGGTCATTAAGAAACAGCTATGGGAAGATATTTGCAATTATATATTCAAATATTTATTACATTTAACTGCTTGATTCGAAGCATTGGCATATGAATAACAAAATAACACTAAAGAAATATTATAGTTACAACTGCAGTGATGGATAAAGAATTTAGGTTAGATTACATTTAGTTTAATTAAGATATTTATAAAGAGATAGGCAATTTATACATGATACAAGATTTTATTGTAACTAGAATTTATAATGAAAACATTTATAGGATTTAGAATGTTACATTCATTTATCTTTAGCTAGCTTTGAATTTTAAGTTGAGGATTTAAATTTAAAAATAGTTAGTTAACACAGAAATCTGAAGTTATAGATTGGTGTTACTGATCCGTTGCTGGATTGGATAAGCAAGTGTTTGCTTTCTGGTATCATGGTGATCTTTTTGAGCAGGCATAGCATCTACATTATGGAAGTTATCTGTTGCCAGCTGGTTTCATGTTGTAGATCTGGTGATTGAAGCACTGGCAGGTAGCAGGCACACCATTCTTCCGTGGATTTAGAAATAGTTGTCCATTTTCTCCAGTCAGATTTTTCAAAGATCAATCTGACATGGATTAGGTATTGTGACACTTTTCTAAAATTAATGGCTCCATAATTCAAGCATAAAATATACCATATTTATACTTTTTTGTAAAGCACTTAACTAGAGAAGAATTTATTTTACATGGGAACCCATTAACTCTAAATTATTACATTAAATTATAAGATTTCCCGATTTGATCAAAATACTTTTATTTAGGCTTTCAGGGTGCCTTAAATCCTCCTCTAGGTGTCCAATAGTGCTGCTTCAGCGATTTTAATGAATACACTTTTGCTACAAAGAAATTTGAGTATAGCAATTATAAGATTTTAAGTTTTGATTTAACCACAGGTGCGGTGGTCATAATGCAAATTTGTTTACGACTAAATTTTTATTCTTAATTAATGTAACTGAAGGCTTTTTTATTCTTTTACAAAAATTAAATCATGCCCATTCTCTATATATTATTATATAATGTGAATTATACATCCACATACGGATTTATATTTAATAAACTTAATAAATTGATATTTCTACTATTTAAAATTAAATACAATTAGCCTGAAAGGCTGATATTTGAATGTAAATCATTCCTTTATAAAATGTAAAATTTAAATCATTATATTCACTGTAACACTTCGTTGGCCTATGTATGTACATCGTTTATTCATATGTGCATATATAACGCTGTGCACCCAGCCGTGATGGCATAGTTTATAGATTTATTTAAAGAAAATTAATATTTTAATAGGGGTTGAATCCAGCAACAGATGGGTTTGGTTGTTAAACTAAAATGTGCAACAAGAAGGGCTTGACCCTGACCATTGCAATAAATTAAATTGTTTTCATAACCAATTCTTTATATATATATATATATATATATATATATATATATATATATATATATATATATTAAAACGAAGATTTGCATGGATTAAATATATAAAATACATATTTTGCGGGTTCATCTGTGTTAAAAACTTTTAATATTAATATACTGACATTTCAACTTGGTCACACAAGCCATCCACATAGTTATAAAAGGTAGAAAGACGGTTGTAGAGGCGCTACAATCACTGATTTGAATAAAATGTTAAAATTCCACCAATAGCAAAAAATGTTAAATTTAGGAATGTTTTTTAAAAAAATCTTTCCAAATAGGAGGAAGTTTGCATGTATCATCTCGCTTATTGATACAATCTGGCCTTTTAAGTATCTCAATGGCTTCTCTAATTTTGCATTGGTAGAGATTATCACATCTGGATATGATCCTGGTACTAAAAAAATCAATTTTATGACCTGAATCTATAGTATGGAGTGAGAGTGCTGATGATGATGAGTGTTGTTTAATGCATTAGCATGCTCATCTCTTCTAACACTGATGCGATGATTACTCATACCTATGTAAGAAGCTTTACAATTTTTACATGAGATTTGATAGACACCATGAGATTCAAGAGGGATTTAATCCTTAGGCTTGGTTATTATATTGCTGATCTTTTGATGAGCAGAAAATGCTGTATCTATATTATAGCATTTTAATATACGTCCGATACTGTCTGTTGTTCCTTTTACACATGGAACACAAATCCTAATAGCTGATTTATCATATTTTTGTTTCCTATTTTGTCTATTTTGGGCTTGAAATAAGGCTTTTTTTTATAAATTTGTAATTATAACTATTTGCTAATAAAACACTATTAATATGATTTATTTCTTCTTTCTGATGTGTCTCATCTGAAAGGTTAATTGCTCTATTTAAAGAGTTTTGGCTACAGAAACTATCTGAGTTGGGTGATGATGAGAATGGAAATGCAAATATATGTCTCTGTGTGTATCCTTTTTGTAAATAGAGAAAAGATAAACTATTTGGTGTTCTGGTGACTAGAACATCAAGAAAAGGGAGTTTTCCATCAGACTCTGTCTCCATTGTAAATTCAAAAGGGCAGATTGTATCAATAAGCGAGATGATACATGCAAACTTCCTTTTTATTTGGAAAATTTTTTTTAAAAAAACATTCCTAAATTTAACATTTTTTGCTATTGGTGGAATTTTAACATTTTATTCAAATCAGTGATTGTAGCGCCTCTACAACCGTCTTTCTACCTTTTATAACTCTGTGGATGGCTTGTGTGACCAAGTCAAAACGTCAGTATATTAATATTAAAAGTTTTTAACACGGATGAACCCGCAAAATATGTATTTTATATATATATTTATATATTGTAACGGTTTTAGCATAGTTGGTGGAGTGTTAAGTTGCATTCAGTATTATGAGATATATTTCTGCATAGATTTATATTTAATAACATGGGCATTTAAAATAAAAATATTGATTTTGTAAAAAAAAAAAAAAACATGATTTTTAAAAAAAAAAACAATGATATAAATTATGTAAATTTATTCCTAATAATTTTAATATATTTCTAATATATATATATATATGTTTTAATAAGCAAATAGTTTATACTTTGTGGCTAATTATGAACAAAATATATAAAATGCGCTAACACGCACAAGCACACAAAGCTAAAAACAAATAAAGCAAATATATATTATTTTAATATCTATTCATTAAATGGCTAAGCGCTTTCAAGGTTCAAGCCCTCATAATCATAGCCATATTACAAAATATAATAAATTGACTTGGAGTGATGCAAATTTATGCAAATGAAATAATTATGCATTCCATTTCTTGGATATTTTGTAGCAAGAGTCTTTTCTATTGATGGCATCGCCATCTCTAGATATAAAGAAAGCTTCTTTTATCTTTCTTTTTAGATCATGCCGCTCTCTGCATACCACTGGATTTCCCGGTTGACAATCATGCCCACCTGAAGCATGGTGCTGAATAAAAACTGAACTATGAGCAGTGTCCAACAAAGCTTTATTATAAGAATAAGTGTGTTGCGATAGCCTAGTGGAGAGAGAGGCCCTAGTGTCACCATAATATGATGATCTACAAAATTTTTCAGGGCAAGCAATATTATAGACCACTTGAGTTGTCAGCGAGGGTGGGAGGAAGACTTTGGTATTATTAATTAATTTGTTAGAGTTAGGAGGTGTGTGAAAACATAACTGGTATTTATTATTGAAAATATTATAAAAACGTTTATGCATACTAGGCAGGTAAGGGAGTAGGAGTCTTTGCTTGTCAAGGTTAGGGACTTTATCATTTATTTTAGCAAAAAACTGTTTTATCCTCCTGTCAATTACATTCACATCAAAACCAACTTTTATTAGGTCGTCCCTATATGATGTGAGGTTAGCTTTTTTATCTGCCTCAAACTTACATAGGTGCATATTTCTAAACAAAAACGAGGTTAAGCCAGAGAGTTATGTGACATTTTATGTAGAGGCCCACGATATGTTGGGGATGGATGGAAACATCCCAATATGGAGCTTATGGCTGATGTTGAAGCAGGTTTGTTCAACGATCCAGATAAAGATAAATACATTACCCAAGTAGTTAATGCTCTACAGCATAAATCTTTATATTATGCACACATATCTGGCAAGCTAACATAACAAAAACCAAACAATTTTTTAAAGACAAAAATATCACATGCATGCTGGAAGATAAGGGCAATAGATTCGTGCTTATGAAAACACAGAACTACACATCTAAACTGGATCAGCAAATTAATAAACTACAAATTCAAAGGCTTCCCAATTTCAATAACAAATTAAATAAGGATAAGTTTATTTCTTCCATTCTCAGATCACACTGTAATAAAGCTTTCTCTAAGGCAAAATATTATAGCCTTTACCCGTCTGCATCCATTCCTCCAAGGATGTTTGCCAATGCCAAAATACACAAGGCTAATATTCCATTGCGACTTATTTTAGATTTTGGAGGAGTACACTATTCCAATACGGCGAAATGGGTTAACAGACAGCTCATTCAAGCTTTGAGATTCGGTTCATATACTATAAATTTGTCATTTCAATTTGTTGCAAAAATAAAAGACCTAGTTTTGAACCCAGACACTTCATTAGCTACTATTGATGTTTCGGAATTATATGGCTCCATTTGTAGGGCTAAATCTATTCAGATTGTAAGAGAAGAGCTTATAAACCACAATTTAGCTCAGCCACTAATTTACTTTATTATAGACTTTTTATCTTGGCTTGATAAAAATATTATGGCATTCTTTCACAACCAGTGGTTTCATATGAAAGACGGTTGGCCAATGGGACTCCCTATGAGTGGCATCATCTCAAGTGTAGTTTTAAATTATTTTGAAAAGTAAATAATTCCAAGATACCAAGAATCTAACTTGCTATCCATATACACTAGATATGTTGATGATATCTTCATAGCCGCTCCCTCTCCGATTATTCTACAAATAAAAAAATGAACTTCAAAACACTACAGGGCTTACGTTTAACTTGGAGAATGAAAATGCCCATAAACAAGTTAAATACCTGGACCTACATATGCAGCGAGAACACACACATATTAATTATAAAATGCTAATCAAACCCCTTGATGTTAGCGGACACTCCCACTCTCTTCCCAATTCACCAACTAACCACAAACTCTCTGGCTTAACCTCGTTTTTGTTTAGAAATATGCACCTATGTAAGTTTGAGGCAGATAAAAAAGCTAACCTCACATCATATAGGGACGACCTAATAAAAGTTGGTTTTGATGTGAATGTAATTGACAGGAGGATAAAACAGTTTTTTGCTAAAATAAATGATAAAGTCCCTAACATTGACAAGCAAAGACTCCTACTCCCTTACTTGCTTAGTATGCATAAATGTTTTTATAATATTTTCAATAATAAATACCAGTTATGTTTTCACACACCTCCTAACTCTAACAAATTAATTAATAATACAAAAGACTGCCTCCCACCCTCGCTGACACCTCAAGTGGTCTATAATATTGCCTGCCCTGAAAATTTTTTGTAGATTATCATATTATGGTGAGACTAGGGGGTCTCTCTCCACTAGGCTATCGCAACACACTTATTCTTATAATAAAGCTTTGTTGGACACTGCTCATAGGTATGCAGAGAGCGGCATGATCTAAAAAGAAAGATAAAAGAAGCTTTCTTTATATCTAGAGATGGCGATACCATCAATAGAAAAGACTCTTGCTACAAAATATCCAAGAAATGGAATGCATAATTATTTCATTTGCATAAATTTGCATCACTCCAAGTCAATTTATTATATTTTGTAATACGGCTATGATTATGAGGGCTTGAACCTTGAAAGCGCTTAGCCATTTAATGAATAGATATTAAAATAATATATATTTGCTTTATTTGTTTTTAGCTTTGTGTGCTTGTGCGTGTTAGCGCTATATGTTTTAGTTTAAAACATGAGTTATCATTGCGTAGTAAATTATTGTTATAATTCTATCAACATTATTATAATCTTTACGTGATTACAATATATTAACATAAAATATGTTTTCCTTTTATTTAGATACAATTTTTGACGAAGCATCAAGACAATCTTATTAAAACTTTATTGACAATTTCTAAGTGCAAGATCAATATTGATATTCATATTCTTAATAATACTTGCATTAGCGTAATAAAATATTAAGTTTAAATTTAATATTTTCCAAGTCACTTATAGAGACAAATGATAATTTTTTTTATATATAGTGTTAATGTATGACGTAATTTAACAATTATATATTATGTAAATAACTTATAAATTAATTGAACGGTTTGTCTTTATTGCACAATTTTTTAAATTATTGATTGTTTATATCAACAATATTTCTCTTTTAGTAAAAGGTTAATAAATCTATGTACACTAATTTTTGTTACTTAACTGTACTGGTATTGATATTTATTTGAAACTTTGCCTTATTCCTCACCACTGACAACAATACTAGATAAATCTTATTTTGAATACTTTTTCTAATAATATAATAAATTAAAATTAATCCTAAACTACCATGAAAAACGATTCATTTAAAGGTGCATTTTGTTACTCTAATAATAATACCTTTAAAAATAATGCATACTTTCTTCTAAAAAGTTCTTCAACCTCTTATATAAATTTTCAATTTATGAACTCAGCCTTTGGATATCCTTTAGCTACATTAGGGCTGATAGGTAATTTATTTTCTATTATTGTTTTTTCGCAGATGAAAATAAAATTTTCGATGAAAATGTTACTGATATTTTTTTCTGTCAACGAATTGCTTGAAGAATTTATACTATTCAGTAACATAATTTACGTGAAACATCCTGGCAATTATTATGCTGTTCAGTATATGAGTCACCTCTGGTTGAGGTTCGCTCTTACTTTGGCTGCTTTTATAGCATGTACATTTTTTTGCATTACAGTGCATCGCTATATATCTGTATGCCTCCCACACAAATCAAATAAACTTTTAACAAACAAGAATATAGCACTGTGCATCATTATGATATGCTTATTTGGAAGTGTAAACTTATTTGTGGATTTACTTCAGCCTTGCGAAGTGCTTTATCATAATGAAAGAGTTTTTGTTTTGAGACTCCATAACAACATTCGAACTTCTGCTTCTTTAAAAATATTAATGCTATATGATCTACCCAGTGCATCATTAGGTATAATATGTATGGTTTACATGAATATAAAAATTGTAAAAGGATATGGCGATATGCTTAGAAGGCTTCGCCAGACTTCAGTTTCAGTTAACCCTCACATTTTAAAAGAACAGCAAGCACTTTTTATCCTTCTTAACAGTATTATTCTTACTTTTATTATTACAACATCACCTTTTGGTATAGCTTTGATTTATCTTGCCTTCAAAGTAACAAAAACTAGTACGGATTTTTTCATAATGACATTTAGTTATATCTACTTAAATCCAGTACTTTCATTTTATGTTTATATTTTTACAAACTCAGAATTTAGAAAAACATTTTGGAAAGTCATTAAAATATTTTTAGCAATTATTCTAAAGTGCGTTACCACAAGAAATTTTTGTTTTGTTTTGTGATCTTCTAAAAGGGTTCAACTTCTGCTTCTTAAAAAAAATAATGTTTTATGATCTACTTTGTGCATATGCATGGTTTACATAAAAATATCAATTGTAAAAGAATATGGTGGCATGCTAGCAAGCTTCATCACATATTAGTTTGAGTTACAATTTCAGTTAATGCTGCTGTTAATTGAAATTGTAACTCAAACTAATATGTGATGAAGCTTGCTAGCATATCACCATAGACTTTTATCTTTTATTTTGTTATTAAAATACATGTTAGTAATCTTATACATTTTTTCTTATTTATGATGTACAAAGTTTATTTTTTTATGAATTACTTCAACCTCTTTAATTAGTAAGAAATATTTTTGATTGTAATCTTTCTACGTTTGGAATTTTTTTTTGTTTATCTGGATTAGTAATCTGCCTATTTTTTTTTTATTCCTTCCAATTTTGACTTTTATTTTAAATTAAACAGATAATATTAAACATAAAAATAACTCTCATTGCACGTTATCTAAAAAATAAATTATCCTAATTAAAAAAAATTAAATTGCATCTTTTGAATAATCTTTAAATTTTACCTTTTTTTAACTTTTAAATATTTTACCAAATGCCAATATATTTGAACCATATACATACGTAAAACAGTTCAATATATATATAATTGAATATTTATAAATAGAGTAATTAGATAATTACTGTATTTATAAACATTCAAATATATAATTACGTATATTGCTTTGAAAAAAATACAGACATCGAATTATATATATATTCATATCTTGTCTGTGTCATTACATAGTCTAAACCTGATTTTTTTTGTTAAAATTTCCCTTTAGGATCTCATCTTTCCCTGACCACCGGACATGCATTAAGAATAAATTATAGTGAGGTTTGGGGAGTAAGTCGTTTAGTAGCAATCTGGAGGAGTAGGTGAGTTTCGAACCCCCTCTACCTGCATCTCTTGGTTAGGTTAAAGTAGCTCTACTTTTCATACCATTACAATACACACACACACATATATATATATATTGTAGCCCTTGGATTTGTCCAAGGCTCCATTTTTTTAAGTTAGCTATGAAAGAGAAGGTTCTATCCAAATTTTCGTCATAATATATGTATTTTTTTTTTGTAATAATTTTTTTTTAGCCAAGACCGAGTTTGAACCCATATTTATAAGGGATTGCATATGTTCAACTAGTAAGCAATCTAAAAATTTATTGTTAATGTGTTTATAACCAGAGGATTATTTTATTTTAATTTATGGGTTAAATTGATATTAAGAAAATATTAGAAAAAGCAAGATTTACACATTTGTTGATAGGAAGATGTGTGACTGTTGAAAACTATATATATTAGATAGTGATAATGAGTGATCATTATTTTATGCTAGGTTATAAATAAATAATTCATGAAAGTAAATAAAATAATAATAATAATAATAATAATAATAATAATAATAATAATAATAATAATAATAATAATAATAATAATAATAATAATAATAATAATAATAATAATAATAATAATAATAATAATAATAATAATAATAATAATAATAATAATAATAATAATAATAATAATAATATAGGTAGAATAGTTGAAATAGATAAAAATTAAGGCATTAAAAATCTAAATTTAAAAAAAAAGTATATATCTGCGATGTGTGTGTATATAATTTAATTGTAGATTTTAATGGTACAATTTACAATTAATAATCATTTCTTACATGTTGTAAAGCAATTTTAAATAAGAAATTAAAATCATTTTTAATAAGTTTAATATTAGCAGCCAAATTTAATTTAAAGTCTGAGTTTGAAACAGATGTGATATATATCTGGTTTCACTATTAAAGGGAAAAAGTAAGATTACTTCTAGTGTGAGTTCAAGTGTTATATTACTCAGTTAATTATCATTCCTTAAAGGACACAGGTCTAGCCAAGGAATTTAAGTGGACTATTAATTTGGCCCATTAACGATGATGGTCAGTCTGCTTTGTCAAATACCAAAAATTAATTGGCAGTTATAACTGTTAACTGTATAGTTAATTGTGTCTGTTTAGAATGAAATTTGTGCCTGTCTTTTTTTTTTTTGAAAGAGCAAAAAGGTTAAAATTAATTGAGAAGGTGGAACATGTCAATTAATTATAAAGATAATAAACAGATGGATATCTCTATAAAAGCTATGTTAAAGAAAAAGAAAAAAAAGGCTTTTTATTTTAAACTGGCTGTTCTGTGACAGTTTTCTTTCATTGACTAAAAGAAAACTGTCTTATAAAATTTAAAATCATTTTTATTGTACTTTTTTGTCTCTTCAGAATAATTTGGCTAAATCAAACATTGTCTTAATTAAAAGAAGACAATGTATAGTGAGTAAATTTTAAGTGGTCACACACTTGGAACCTCCAGAAGTCAGCTATTCAACATATGGTAATACAAATTTAAACCATAAAGTTAAAATTTGAGTTTAATATTGTTTATATATATGCAAATAATAAAATTTAAAACTCAAAAGTTTGATGTATTTGTAAGTCAATTTAAACATATAAAATGAAATTAAAATTGGAAAAGGACAATCAAAAAACAGACTGATATTGTGAAAAAGTTAAATGAAGGCTGTTTAACTGAAACCTTCAGAAAATTACAAAGTTTAAAGGTAATCTACCTAGAGTTGGAAATGAGGAACACATTCAGTAAAATAAGAACTGTATATATGATAGCAAAGGAGCCGAACTTTATCAAAAGAACTTTTACTACAAGGACTTATATCTATTATAAACCGGTCAAGGAGGAAAAAAAAAGAAGAAATCAGGAACCTGGAAAGACACCTCTAAAAGATTTATAGAAGTATAATATTTTATTATTAATATTATTATTATTCGCCTTTATGTGTGTAGGACATTTAATATATATATATATATATATAAAAGAAAGATATACAAATTTCTTTCTTTGTAGTGTATCACGTATATCATCTATTTTAAAATTAATTAATGTAATAATTACTATTGTATTATTTTGGGGGTAGAAATTGATTTCAGATGATTTCATATATGTTTATTTAAATGCTTTCCCTATTATGATCATTTTGGGGGTAGAAATTGATTTCAGATGATTTTATATATGTTTATTTAAATGCTTTTTCTATTATGGTCATTTTGGGAGTAGATGAAATCTATATCATGTGTTCTGATATGCCTTATTTAAAATGCTTTTACAAACAATTTTTTTTTAATTGAAAAAAAAAGAAAATACTTAGAGATATTATTGTTGGTATCAGAAGTTATTATCAAATGCGAGACTTATAGATGAATTGCTTGTCTATTGAATTGCATCATCATGTTTATTTTATTTTATAAAAGTGCATGGAAATAGTTTTGAGGATTTTATGTACATTTTTTATTGCTTAGTATTATTGTTATCATAGATTTAAGGCCAGAAACAAGCTGATTTATGCTTGGAAGATTTATGGGCTCATATTCCAGTACACTAATTTGCAAGAATATTAAAGTTGTGAAAGTTTTACTTGTATAATTTGATGTTTCGACCCATATGTGTCTGGGTAGACAGAAATCTCCACAAACTCAGTGAAGTTTAACTCACTAAGATTTATGCTATATTCATAAAATATTTGAACCCAGTGGAAGAGTTTTCCCACTTGAGTGTTCTCTACACCGTAAGAAGATTTCTTATTTTGATGGCCAGAGGTATTTGGTATAACTATGTTTTTATATGACTAATGATAAAAATCCTAGCATATCTCAACCTTAGTGAAAAGGTTCTCTCTTATTCGGGTCACTGCCTGCCTCATATTAATATTTGATATTTCTTACATGTGTATGAGAGGATAGCCATGATAAGCATTATTATAAGTAT
>JAQFVV010014474.1:0-35579 GCA_028023455.1 Epiperipatus broadwayi
ATGAACTTTAAATATAAAGATTTCCAATATTTAAATACAAATATGAATTCTTATCTGACTAAATTAAATTATTAATAATTATTTTTATTATATGTATTTTTAAATCATTTCCATTAATTTTTTTTCCTTTTGAGTGTTTATTGTGTTTTTTTTATTAAGTTAAAACTTTTAACTCATGTTAAATTTAAGTTGAGTGTGGACAGCTGCGTAGATTTGGAAAGTTGTGTTAGTTTAAGGGAGGGTTAATCTGAGGTTATTTGTTTTGCAGTTACATTGGTTTAATATATTGGATGTATTGGTGTAATTAGTAAATGTAGTATGAAGATCCACTACATGCAGGATCACATTATACACTGCACTTGAGCAAAATAAGCCTATTTCTTATTGACCATCAGAGACAGGTGGTATTGCCTGCTCAATGGATTGCCCTTTAGCTTGTGGAATGAAATCATAAGTCAGCAAAAAGGGACAGAATCCCTTCCTATGGAGGTTTTCTTTGTATTGTTCTTCTCACCAGACAGACATAGCATTCCTGTACTGGAGGAAAGACATTTCTCCTAAATGACCATGCTGTTTAGATGTACATTTCTGACAGTATGGTAGGGTGCTGTCGTATTGATGCTGCATAAAATACATAGATATATGAGATAGATTGGCATTAGTTTGACTGCAAACTTTTGGTGTGGGGTTAAGTAAGGGATATATAATATTTTCTTTTTGAGTGCAACCTATGTAGTCTATTAATACGTGATACTCTAATAAAATATTAATTAATTCATCTATGTGAACTTCTAAAATAAAAAGTTAAAATGTAAATTAAATTAAATTCTAAAGTAAAAGTTATAATAAAATAAATCATTCTGAATTTTATACATGTGCAAAATAAATATTTCTGTGTATTGTTAATCTAGCAGTGGCTTATTTTATTTTTTAATATTATATATTATCTCTGCTGCTCCACGAGCTGGTAACTGGGACATTTTGGTCGTATTTATAAAATAAAAATTGAATCTTTACAGTATCTGCTTACTATATAAATTTTCCAGGTTCAAATGGCCTGGTGGCACACTTGTACGGCAGATACAGTAAGACTCTTTTACAACCTGCACTCATTATATATATATATATTAATTCTAATATTTTTATGGATAAAAGATGTCATATTATTATTACTATTTTAGGGATATTCCGTGTAATGAAAAAGCTAAATGCTGACATTTCAGTACAATATCAAGTACCTTCCTCAGAGCGTCCTCTTTCTCAAATCATAAGAATGCATGTGAGATTTAAAATCATTTTTATCGTTTTATTTCTCCTCATATTTAAATTCTATTGGTTGAGAAGTTTTAAAAATTATTTTTCTTTCCAATAGCTTCTTCCAAATGTTATTAATCTTCTTTAATCACACCTTTCATTTATGCTCTTTGGGCCTTTTAAAAATCTCTATAGCTTCTCTTAGCAATCTCTGGTCATATTGTTCAATTTTTGCTAAAATATTTGTTTTTCAAAATTGATATCATAATTTGTTAATTTTATATGAGAATAAATAGCTGATGAATTGGATTTTTCCTCACTGCCAGAATGTGTTCTTCCTTTCTAATATTTATTCTATGATTAGTCTGTCCAATATATGTATGATGGGCAAACCCTACATGGAATTTCATATACACCATGACACTCCAAAGGAATTTTATCTTTAGGGAGTGGAAATATCTTCACTAATTTTTTTATAAGTAGTGTAAATTGTGTGAGATATTATTGTTCTTTAAAATGTTACCAATTTTATCAGTTACTCCTTTTATATATGGCAAAATTGTCTTAATTTTTGATGTACCAAAATCTTTTTTCTTTTTATATGTATAATCCCTATTAATAATGCTGTAATTAAAACCATTATAAAGAAGCATTTTATTAGTAGCAAAAAGGTCTCGGTGAAAATGGCTATCATCAGAAAGTCTCTTTCATCTATCTAATAATGTCTTTGCCACTGAAAATAGTTGTGCTGGATGATGATGAGAGGAAAATGCAGATATCTCTCAGTGTGTGTTGGCTTTTTATATATACCATGGGATAAAGAACCATCTTCCCTTCTTTCAATCAAAACATCTAAAAAAGGTCATTGATTATTATTTTCTATTTCCATGGTAAATTTAATATTGTTGTGAAAAGAGTTTAAAAAATCTAAAAAACTCCATCCAAGAGGATGCTTACCCATGAGGCCAAATAACAAAGGTATCATCAACATACCTCAGCCATATAGATGGTTTTTACCTGCTAGAAGTCAAAATTTTATTTTCCAAATCCTCTATAAAAATAGAAGCTAATGCTGGAGAAATTGGTGAACCCATAACTAGACCTGATGTTTGTTTATACATCTGCCCATCAAAAACAAAAAATGTATTCGATAAGCAGTGTCAAATCAAAACCACAGCAAAATTAGGCAATTGAATATTTTTAAAAACTTGAATCGCTTCATTTACAGGTACACTAAAAGTAAAACAATGTCAAAACTTACCAAAATATCATTCTTAGTCAATTTAATATCTTGGATAAGCTCAAGAAAATGATTAGCATCTTTAACATATGATGACATCGTTGTTAAATGCGGCTGTAAAAAAGAAGTCAAAAAACGAGCTAGTGTCTGTGTAGGTGAACCAACTGCACTTACAGTCGGTCTCAATGGAATATCTAGTTTGTGAATTTTGGTGACAACCATATTGTTATAAGGATTTTACCCTGGGAAATAGAAAATAATAACCAATTACCTTTTTTAGATGCTTTAATTGAAAGAAGGGAAGATGGTTCTTTATCTCATGGTATATATAAAAAACCAACACACACTGGGAGGTATCTACATTTTTCTTCTCATCACCATCCTGCACAACTATTTTCAGTGGCAAAGACATTGTAGGATAGAACTAAGAGACTTTCTGATGATAGCCATTTTCCGGATGTTTCTGCTACTAAAAAAAAGTACTTCTTGATAATGGTTTTAATTACAGCATTATTAATAGGGCTTATACATATAAAAAGAAAAGATTTTGATACATCAGAAATTAAGACAATTTTGCCATATATAAAAGGAGTAACTGATAGAATTGGTAACATTTTAAAGAATAATAATATTCACACAATTTACACTACTTATAAAAAAATTATTGAAATATTTCCACTTCCTAAAGATAAAATTGCTTTGGAGTGTCATGGTGTATATGAAATTCCATGTAGGGTCTGTCCACATACATATATAGGACAAACTAATCATAGAATAAATATTAGAAAGGAAGAACACATTCTGGCAGTGAGAGAAAAATCCAATTCATCAGCTATTTATTCTCATATAAAATTAACAAATCATGATATCAATTTTGATAAAACAAATATTTTAGCAAAAATTGAACAATATGACCAGAGATTGCTAAGAGAAGCTATAGAGATTTTTAAAAGGCCCAAGAGTATAAATGAAAGGTGTGAATTAAAGAAGATTAACAACATTTGGAAGAAGCTATTGGAAGAGAAAATAAATTTTAAAACTTCTCAACCAATAGAATTTAAATATGAGGAGAAACAAAAGATAAAAACGATTTTAAATCTCACATGCATTCCTATGATTTGAGAAAGAGGATGCTCTGAGGAAGGTACTTGATATTGTACTGAAACGTCAGCTATTTAGCTTTTTCATACACAGAATATCCCGAAAATTGTAATAATAATATGATCATCATTTATCCGTGAAAATATTAGAATTAACATTATTAATCTTTATGGGAAAGATTGGTTTAAAGAATGGAGGTGTTTTGAAAGAATGTGTGTGAAGAAAATTAAGGCCGTTTGTGATCTTCAATTTTTACTCAATTGTAAAAGAAATGGACTTTAACCTAGCTGTTATAAAGTTTCCTTCCATACGAAGAAAATTGACGCAGTTTTGAATAAGGCAAGTTTTGATATTTTAACTTCTTTTATTAGAAATACAAGAAAAAAGTTAGATTTTTTAGATAAAAATTGTTACAACTCCGCCTTTTATTAAGTAATAATTTTCATCCAACATTATGGTCAATTTGTGATAAGATCGTTTATTTTAGAGTGACTAAAGAAAGTGATTTTAAATTTCAAAGGCAAAAGAATAAATTTAACAAACTACTTAAAAAGAAACAGGAAATGCTAACTTTGTCTGAACGAGGACCGCTGTAAAGAATTTATCTGCTAGAAAATTATCAGACTTTGAACTAAAAGTTTTAAATAAAGGTTTTAATTTTGCAATAACACCAACAAAATTACCTTTTGAGGATATTATTTGCAGAGTGGAAAGTAGTTTATCAAAAATACCTTGCGGGGATGCAGATATAGTGAGGGGAAAAATATACTATATTTTAAATAAAGCAAAACCACCTAAAACTAATTTATCAATTAATGAAAGAAGAGCTTTGTTTGCATTAAAAAATGACAAATCTATTACTATTCTTCCGGCAGATAAGGGTAATACTACAGTAATTTTAAATAAGGCTGATTATTTTAAAAAAATACATGATTTATTAAATGATAATATTTATAAAAAAATTTATAGAGATCCTATGACTTATCTTGAAAAGAAAACGAAAAACATTAATTTATTCTACTGATCTAGATTTAGAAACAAAGATACAGCTTACTCCCAGGGAAAAATCTTCTTTTTATCCAAAATTATATGGTTTACCAAAAATTCACAAGCCAGATATTCCATTGAGACCGATTGTAAGTGCAGTTGGTTCACCTACACAGACACTAGCTCGTTTTTTGACTTCTTTTTTTACAGCCGCATTTATCAACGATGTCATCATATGTTAAAGATGCTAATCATTTTCTTGAGCTTATCCGGGATATTAAATTGACTAAGAATGATATTTTGGTAAGTTTTGACATTGTTTCACTTTTTACTAGTGTACCTGTAAATGAAGCGATTCAAGTTTTAAAAAAATATTCAGTTGCCTAATTTTGCTGTGGTTTTGATTGAACACTGCTTATCGAATACATTTTTTGTTTTTGATGGGCAGATGTATAAACAAACATCAGGTCTAGCTATGGGTTCACCAATTTCTCCAGCATTAGCTTCTATTTTTATGGAGGATTTGGAAAATAAAATTTTGACTTTAGCAGTTAAAAAACCATCTATATGGCTGAGGTATGTTGATGATACCTTTGTTATTTGGCCTCATGGTAAGCATGCTCTTGATGACTTTTTTAATTTTTTAAACTCTTTTCACAACAATATTAAATTTACCATGGAAATAGAAAATAATAATCAATTACCTTTTTTAGATGTTTTGATTGAAAGAAGGGAAGATGGTTCTTTATCCCATGGTATATATAAAAAACCAACACACACTGGGAGATATCTGCATTTTTCCTCTCATCACCATCCTGCACAACTATTTTCAGTGGCAAAGACATTATTGGATAGAACAAAGAGACTTTCTGATGATAGCCATTTTCACCGGGACCTTTTTGCTACTAATAAAATGCTTCTTCATAATGGTTTTAATTACAACATTATTAATAGGGCTTATACATATCAAAAGAAAAAAAGATTTTGATACATCAAAAATTAAGACAATTTTGCCATATATAAAAGGAGTAACTGATAGAATTGGTAACATTTTAAAGAATAATAATATTCACACAATTTACACTACTTATAAAAAAATTAGTGAAATATTTCCACTTCCTAAAGATAAAATTGCTTTGGAGTGTCATGGTGTATATGAAATTCCATGTAGGGTCTGTCCACATACATATATAGGACAGACTAATCATAGAATAAATATTAGAAAGGAAGAACACATTCTGGCAGTGAGAGAAAAATCCAATTCATCAGCTATTTATTCTCATATAAAATTAACAAATCATGATATCAATTTTGAAAAAACAAATATTTTAGCAAAAATTGAACAATATGACCAGAGATTGCTAAGAGAAGCTATAGAGATTTTTAAAAGGCCCAAGAGCATAAATGAAAGGTGTGAATTAAAGAAGATTAACAACATTTGGAAGAAGCTATTGGAAGAGAAAATAAATTTTAAAACTTCTCAACCAATAGAATTTAAATATGAGGAGAAAGAAAATGATAAAAACGATTTTAAATCTCACATGCATTCTTATGATTTGAGAAAGAGGACACTCTGAGGAAGGTACTTGATATTGTACTGAAACGTCAGCATTTAGCTTTTTCACTACACGGAATATCCCGCAAATAGTAATAATAATATGACACACACACACACACATATATATATATATCCACTTTATACTAAATCAGTGCTGCATACTTATTCTTAATAATGTATTTCTGTAGATGTCTATATAATAAATTACTACTAAGAATTATAGAAACATCTATCAAAGTAATATATATATATATATATATATATATATATATATATATATATATATACATATATATATATATATATAACATATATATATATATATATCCACTTTATACTAAATCAGTACTGCATACTTATTCTTAATAATGTATTTCTGTAGATGTCTATATAATAAATTACTACTAAGAATTATAGAAACATCTATCAAAGTAATTTTTATGTGTTTTATCTTAATTTAGCAATTAGAATTTCTTCCTTACTTCCCAATTTTGTCAATTTATTTTTAATTTAGTATATATTCTTTTGATAGTTTAACTATTGATAAAATATTATAATGGAACCTTGGAGATTCCAAAAGAGATGGAATTATTAGTCACTTCATTAAGATATTCAGTTCTAATACTGTAGTACAGATTGGATGATCATTGACTATATAATTCATGAAGTGTGTTTATATAAGACAGTGACTGTTAAATTCTGTTTATGAGGGATTTGAATGCAATGAGTATGGATTGTCCTGAGTCTGTTGATGGGAGTCCAGTTAAGTCTAAGGAGATAAAATATTGTGGCCTTATTGTTGGATCTGAGAAAATATATATATTTAAGACATCATACAAATTTTAATTATTTTATGCCATAATCCTTCAGGTTTAAATTCTTGGTTGGATATACAGAAAATGGATTTTGCTTTCTGTTAAGATAACTGTTTTTCTGATATCTGGATGAGGACTGTGTAAAAAAAATGGATTGGATGGTAGCGATAATATTTTTCATAATAATTAATTGGGTTTTCAGAAGTTGAGTATAAGAACTTTGTTCTCTAAACAGCAATTCACAATTTATGTTAGAATATAGTAGTCTTAAAAAAACTGTCCCTAAAGTTGTTTCATTACAGTCCCAAGAAGTGTTGTCTGTCTTTTCAAGTAGTTTATTTCAAATATTATTTACATGCAACTTTAGATCAATAAATAAATAAGTTAAACTATAATTCAAAGTTACTTTGAAACAGGATGATATGAGATTATGTTTCAAACTAATGTGCCTAAAAGATCCTGCATGCTTTGGTGTTGTGCATACAACATAGGATCAGAAAGTTCCAGGAATGATTCTAGTAGTCACACTTCTTATAAACCCCCAAGCATTAAACTCTTAGATTTTTTTGTTTCTAAAAATTTTATTCAATTAATAGGATTTTTATCTATTATTTACAAGAAAAGCTGAGTCTATCAACTTTACAAATAATAAGATTCCAGTCTTTGAAAAAAATTAATTTTTTTATAATCTTATTGAAATATTTTTTTCTCTTACTGTAAATAATCTACTTTGTAAAGTCAAAACTATATCATATGTGTAAATGAATTTTCTGAATTTTGTATTTGGAGGATTATTCTACAAATATATTATGTAAAGTAGATGAAGAATTGAACCCTATTGCAAACCATTCCCTAAAATTTTGAATATACTATGAATTTTTAAGTGTTACATTCCTTTTTTTGGAGGGCATTTTGACAAATAATTTAGTAATTTTCCTGTATTTAAAAATGTAGAATCTTGTAGAAGAAATCCATTTTTTGAAGTAGAATTATAAACTGTGATTAAATGAAAATAGCTTATTTTTTTATTTTTGTTAAAAACCTTTATAAAATATGTTGATAACCAGCAGTTCTTTCTAACCTAAACTCAGTTTATTTTATACATAGATGTCTCGCAAGTATTGGGGAAATTATTGTTAATATACTTTCTCAAATTGCTTAAAGAAAATACATAATAATAATACATACTTTTGCTCTTTTTTTTTTTCATCCTAATTAGTTTTAATATTGCTATAGTTTAATTTTATGTGACACTTTGAAATCTTTTATGTAAATAATGTTTTGGACTAATTCTATCAATTACGTTTTGGCTTTAAATTTTAATTTTTTAAAAAATCTTTGCAAATATTCTCATTTCATGGCTTCTTTCTGTTTTTAGATGTTCAAGGGAATGTTCATGAATAGTGTTTTTATTAGATTAATATTAAAGAAATATTATAAAAAGTAAACTTGCACTTTTGTTTAAATGATGTTTTATTTTGATTTCTGGATTTTGTGTTTAGTAGTCCTATATATAAAACTGCCAATCTCATTAGCAGTTATAGTGGAAATTCTTTTACATACAGTTTATTAACCTAATATAAAAATGACTAAATCTTTTGTCCACTTCTTTGAAAGTTTATTTTTTTATATATATTATCTCCATGTATTTTATAATCATCTAGGGACTTAATTCGCTTATCAGTAATTTTTGAATATTTGGTAGAGACATATTACCTATAAAAATTATATAGTTTTTCTCCATTTGAAGATGAAATGCTTTTGATATTCCCAAAGTATGACCTTTTGAAAATTTTTCTCATGATTTTGCAAAACTTATTACAAAAACAAAAAAATTGAGATATCGTCTGTCTTATGAAATTACCTATTACATTGGCTCCAATTTCCTTTTTTAAAAGACACTCTTGAAACAGAATAACTTTCAATTATAAAAATTTTAGTCTCAAGAATTATTGTATTTGATTTCTTTTTGGTGGCTGTGGAGAAATTAATATAATAACAGTAAATCATTAGATAAAAGTGACCTATTGAAACAAAACATAAATCAAGAATTGGTTCTGTTCACCATCTTCCTGAATGCAATATTTTTTTTTCTTGGCATCATGACTTAAATGCATTTTCATTTAAATTTGTGTATCCCCAATATCTAAAATATTCTTAATCCTCACATATTTCCAAAGAATACTGTGAAAATTGAAATATCCTATAAATACAGATGATATAGAAAGAGCATAAAAAGCAAGATTGTAATAGTTATTACTAAGAAGTTTCTTAACCTTACATACATAATAATTATTTATCTGAATGGGAATTCCACTATCACTTGAACTATCTTGAAATAAAAGTTGATTTGCTTTACAATAAGTGTTAAAACAAAAGAGCCTTACCATGTTTGTAATGGATCCATTAAAGAATCGATGTAAATTTAATAATTGTAAAATATGCACAGTATTAAAAGAATTGAAAATCATTGACATCTCTGTTATGTTCAACATTTATTTTATGGAGATTATTTGCAGCCTTCTTATCATTATCTTCTAGAGTATAATTGAAATTCATATTTTGTGTTTTAATCAGTTATTTATCAAGATGATATCTGATTTTTATTTGAAAACATTTTGCTGCACATTTTAATGCATGTTATTTTCAGGTTAGGCTGCAGGAAGATTGTTATCAATCCATGATAGGCTTAGGAAAAAAGGAGAATATACATGCTGCAAAAAATCATCACAATAACGTGTTTAAAAAATTTTAGAAGTATTTTTTGTACTAACAGGTATCCAAAAAATGTAAAAAAAAGAAATTAAAACAAAAATAATAAGATATTTTAAAAAACTATATAAGTTTAAAAAATATTGGAATTAAAAAATATATATTTTAAAATTAAATATACGTACACTTTTTAAAAAAAATTAGGATGATGGAAATTCATAAATATAAAGTGCAAAAGATTCAATATTTTAATGGTAATAAGTTGATTACAATAATTTCAAGTGCATGAATTATATTTCAAGCAATTTTCAATGTGAAATAGATTATTAAAAATCTGTTTCGTTTGGAAACTTTAGTTTTACTTTACTATTTGTAGGGAGGGAACAAAAAAGACTAGGGAATATTGCTGTAGTTATGTGGCAGTTTCATTGCACATACATTTAAAAATAAAATTACAAAAATCAACTTCAAAAATATTTATAAATTAATGTGCCTATTTCATTTCTTTAAGTATAAAATAAAATTGTATTCATAAGAATGGTTTATCTTATTAAACAAATTAATCTTCTTGACCAACACCAAATAACAATATATATATATATATATATATATATATATATATATATATATATATATATATATATATATATATATATATATATATAGTGATGAAGGATGATGACTTTTTTTAGGAATGGAAGGCCACTACATCTTTTTTTAATAATATTTTTATTTTACTTGCCACAACAATTTTCATATATTTAAAAGATCGTGTATAATTTAAAATGCGATTTAGTTTAAATTATAAATCAATTTTATACTTTATTTTGCTTAGATCCATATATATATATATATATAGGTATATTCCACATACCATCATATATATGTATAGTGTCTTGTTATTTGGTCATTGCTATTTTTTAAATTATTTAAAATAATCTGTAAAAATTATATCACGCCACACATGCATTTAGTACAGCTGGATTATGAAATCAAAATTTTATTAAAGACAATAAATGTTTGTCGAAATATATTGTAAGTTGTAAACAAGATTTAGCCAACCATGTCCATTGCTAAAATCTTGTGGGAAAAACAGCATCCTGTTTGCGGATTAAAACAGAAGCTAAAAGTTATTTTGCTCTCTAAAAATATCAAATTTTTAAAGTGCTAATTACTAACTTCACTGGGAAAATTTTGTTCATTAAAAATGCAATTTCATCATTGTGCAAATATAAATAGGCACAACTTTTTGCTACATGTATACTCAGTTAGATTTTACAAAGGTCTGCAAGCCAAAACTATACCTGTTTGAATTTTAGGAGGGTCAAGTAGTTAGGCAAATTGTGCTGTTCCTTATGCCCAAGGAATGATGATCTTCATCTCTATCCTGCATGCTGAAATGGTACAAGACAACATAACAATGAATAATACTTCAAGTAGATAGCTTCTACCTAACAAGAGACCAAAGCCAAGAAACAAGCTGCTGCCCAGGAGTTAGGTAATAACCTTCATGCCTACCACAAAAGCTCTCAGATAAACTTTAATTATTAATTTTCAAAACTATAGCTATGGTAAATTTAAATAAACACCCAGTTTAAAGTCTAATAATTCAAATCTTTCCTTTACTTCAGTCTTTAAAACCAATAATAAATACTCACTTGATTTTCTATAAAATAGCTCTATAAAATCTATTATCTCATATCTGTAAAAGAGATAAACTTAATAATTATTTTGTTAATTAAATTCTATTTTACTTTCATATTTGTGATGAAATCTATGCTATTTTATATATTTAAGTTCTTAATATTTCATTTAGATGCATGATAATATGCCAAATATATTTCAAACCAGCGAGCAGATATATTTTAATAATTTTAACCTGAAGATAATATTTGTATCTTCAATTTAGTAATTATGATATAATGTGTAGTTATATTATTGAAATTAAAATTCATTAATTAATAACTGATCGCCTTGTGATCATTGCAGTAATTTAAATCAACTCTGAATTTAATTTCATATATAATTGTCATGGTTTGGTTTGTTATACTGATAAATTATGTTTTTAAGCATAGTTTTACTTAATTAATAATAGAATTCTGCCCAGGGAGCTATTAATAAGATATATTTATTTTTGATAATTCCAATCCTTTTAAATTTGCTTTCCCTTCCTTTTTATTAAATCTGATTAGAGATGTAAATTATTTGTTAAATGAGGATATTAATATATTAACTAACCCCTCTCTCTTTATAGCATATTTTAAGTGTCTATAGTAAATGTATGTAGAGCTAGTTTGAACAATTCTCTCTATATGTTATTTGGGATTTATATGAAACTATGATAAGCTTCAGTTTGATGGATGATGATTTGCATCATTATTGAGTTATATTATTAGTCTCAAATATTACAGAAACTTAGTAAGCAGTCGCAATATTATCATGGTAGTATTTAAATTATATTTCTGGCTCGCATTGTTATTTATCATTTGGAAAAGTATGATATTAAATAAATATTATGCCAGCATATTAAATTCTTATATGCATAGATTATTTCCTACCCACATACATTTAAATCACTCCAAATGCTGTATTACCCTGAAGTGATTACATTCCATTGTATAATTCCTGTGAGCATCTATTTGATCTCAATGTGATCCCTAAATTGTATAATGTAATTTATTTTGTTTTTCATTATTAATAATTTTAATAAATATATTTAAATTTATCCTGTCTTCATTATTCTTTTATCACATCCCAATCCAATATACTTCCTTGTTATTTATATTACCAGATATTATTATACAAAATGTCAATATAATATTAGCTTAGCCATTAAAGATGTTTGTCCAATTTTATGTGATGCATATGTGGTTAGCCATAGGGTCTCATGTTTCTCCCAGTTTGGAGCTGGCACATGATTAAAATTAAGACCAATGTGAAAATTCAGAAATGTCACTCATATGGCATTAAATCCTGGAATGCTAGTAAATGAGTTGGAACTTGGTTTAGGCTCTGGATCTTCCATCCTATTTTGATCTGCTTTAATGTATTGGACTTTGGATTTTGTTATGTGAATATACAAATATGACTGTTACAATATAGATAATATATTATCAATATATTTTACCTACAAAATGCTTTTAACATTTTTTATGTTTTAATCATAAATTAGATTTTGGCATATAATGCATTTGTCAGATTCATTCTTTGCTGTATATAAAAACAATTCAACTGTTGGCAAAAAATTGAAAGTCAACAAAAATAATGATTTTGAATTATTCATTCTTTTTTTATATTGATCAAATCATGATTAATTTAAATGTAGATAATACATTATCAATATATTTTTATCTTGCTAATGCTTTTAACATTCTTAAGTTTTAATTGTAAATTAGATTTTAGCATTGTGTGAACTTTTTATAATCAACCAATAATGAGTTGGTCAATTCTTTCTTGGGCATGTATAAAAACAATTCAACTGTTATAAAAAATTGAAAGTCAACAGAAATTCCATACAATAAAAAAAATAGTTTGAATTGTTCATTCTTCTTTTTTTATGTTTAATATAGAGTATATGAGCACAGACTTTCACATGACCCACCACTCTCCACTCTATCTAATAACACTGATACACTCAAGCACATATATGCTGAAAAGATAAATAATCACCAATATACGTATTTCATGCTGAACCAGCAATCATCAGTTGGTCCAGATTATCATCTCCCACACATATATCCAATAAGTGCTCAGTTATATATTAAGATAGACAATTTTCATACTTTAATGGACTGGCTCCAATCTACTACACACTCCAACTCTTCAACTGTCCATCCAATTGAAAATCTGATGATGGATGCTCAAAGGCCACCCTGAGGCCGAGATTCTTGTCACACCCATGTTGACTCAAGGTCAATCTGAACCCCACATGTACAGGATGTAATCCATTAAATACATATGCAAGGATGGGCAGACATCTCTACAATGTAATAACTGAAACACAGGCTTAATATATACCATGTGTCTATATATGTTTAGCAAAACAGTCGAGATTTATTTTTTACATTTTGCAAAATAGCTTATATACAATAAATGTACTTATTGTTTTACTACACTATTGTAAGTGCAACTTGTTGGATCAATTCTGTGAGGTTGAATATGTACCTATTTTAGTGAATTTTTTAAATTCAATTTCAATTAAAGCTTTTGAAAGTTTTAGTGAATTTTTCTATGGAAGCACTCATTCCATTCAATATATGGATGCTTCATCCCTGATATATATATATATATATATATATATATATATATATATATATATATATATATATATATATATATATATATATATATATATAAGAAATTGCTTACAATTTTCTATAAATGATAGACATCTATAGTATCACTTACTCTGATCTATGTATATATTATGATAGCTGATGGGAATATTGTAAACTATTCCTGGAATGCTTTACCATGTATAGACAATTTAAAAATATGTAAAAATGAGTTCAAATCTTGATTTTTCTTCAAAACAATCTTCATACCCCAATAAAAGAATGATCTTTTTTTTTAATCAATCTATAAATTGATTAAAAAGAAAACCTTCTTTATATTATCAAAAACACTTAAAATTTTAATTATTCTTATTAAATATAATATATTTTATAAAAACATGGTGGTATATTTTATGCTCATCTTATTTTTAACTTTTATTTTTAATAAAATGACTAGAAAATAAAATTAAAAATCCAATCTTGAAAAATAATTTAATCCAAAAATATTCACTTATTAAAATTGCAAGTATTTCATCAATAATGAATTTAATTTTATAATCAAAGCCCTTTAATTCAATAAGAAGTTTTCAACTTATCTTCATTAATAATAAATAAGCAATCATTTGCATAATTTACAAATAACTTCAAAAAAACACATATTGACTAATAACTTTAATTTTTACAAATTAATATAGACAGAGCACATTAAGAAATATAAAAAAATTATATATGTAAGGACTCTACTTCTAATTTTATAAAAAAAATATGATTTTATTTAAAATACCTAGAAATCTCTAATAATAGACAAAATTGTAAATAATAGTAATTTTAATAGCTGAAATTCATTCATTTTTCTCTAAAACAGTAACAAATATATTAATATTTTTTTAATCTGTCAACAGGTTGAAACATATGTTTAAACTCAGATTTTTTTAAAAAATATTTGTTCCTTGAGGAATACAAGTTAAGCAAAATGTAAACCAGGAAATGGCTGAAAGATGAAATTCCGCTACCAATATCATAACTATCCTTTATTTGTCATTGTTTTAAGAATTAAAAGTGGAATTTTAATTTCGAGACATAATTTCGTTGCTTTATGTATAGTATTTTAAAACTCAGTTCAGTAATAGAAATGGTGTTTATTTAATTTTAGTTTATTTCAAATACATATCTGTTGCCCAGAACGTAAAAAAAAAAAAAAAAAAAACAAAAACAACAACTTATTGCTATGAATACATTTTTCAGTTTATTACTTTTGTCTGTATTTACAAAATTAAAATATTCTTTTTTAAAAAAACTTTTTATTCTTAAACTTATATTTTGTAAAAACTATTTTAAAACCTGGAAAAACCATATTTAACAATAAAAGTTTTGTCATTAAAATAAAAATCTCAATATTACCCAAATAATTGCTATGGGTTAACAAAGAATACAGAAGAATTGGTTTAAATTAAATAAAAAATATTTTAACTTGAATGGTAAGGTAAACACAATATCTTTTAGTTTTAAAAAAATGAGATGTTATTTTTAATTGCCAATTCTTGTAATTGAACTCCGATTACTGACTTTAATTGGTGATTTCCTGATCCTATCAACATGGCGGAAGGTTTATTCTAGTTTACATAAATTTTTTATCGCAATTTCTATGTTTATATATTTTGTGAAGGTGCACAGCTGTAAAAAGATTGAAAGTCTGAGTTCAAATCCTCCTAAGCTACATTAAATTCAGTAAAGACAATATACTTGTGTTTAAATATTATATATATATATATATATATATATATATATATATATATATATATTATATATATATATATACATATATATATATATATATATATATATATTGTGCCCTTTTGTATAGGTCTCCATAAATTGATGTATCAATCTATTTAAAAAATTTTAAATTTAAGATATATTTAACTATATGATGTTAATTTTGTTTATAACAATCTTTTAAAAAGTGTAACTAAAGTAATTCATGAGTGTTTGATATGTGAAAATTGTGCTGATGTTTGGGAGAGACATTTCAATGGGAATGATAATAGTATATGGTTGGGAAAACTGGCCATGACCAATACTGCATAGATAAATTTAATAAATAAATTGTTTAAAGCTAAAAGTTTTAAAAGACAAGTTAAAATTAAATGCCTATATTTATTGTTGATAAAGATTAAAATTTAATAAATGAATATAAATATTTTAATTATTAGTAATACATAATAGAAGATTAATATTTGATTTTAATAATATCAAAGTATTATTTTAAAAGTTGTTAGAAGATATTATTTATTTTAAAAATATTTATTTTTAAAAAACGAATTGTTAGTTTATTTTTAGATTATTACAAGCGTTTGTAACTTTGTTGTAAAAAACAGATGTTAATTAGATACATACACACATGCTTGGGAGTTTTTTAGTAAAGTTGCAAAGCTATTTTAAAAAATTCTGTTATAAAATTTATCAATATTATATTGGTTATCACGAGATAAAAGTAAAAATAATTAGTGTGAAATATTAAATTTGATTTTTAAAATACTGCTTAAAAACATAACGAATAAAAATAGACTTAGTTTGTTTATAAAAATAATCTTATAAAAGTTAAACGTGAAATAAAGTAAGAAAGTATATTTTAAAAAAATGTTTATTAGATTTAAATAAATGATAAAGATTGATTTAAGAATTTAATAATGTGAGAAATAATAAATATTAAATAAGTCATTATTTATTTTTAATTCTGTCTTGTTGGTAGAATATGTAAATAAGCTAGCAAGTCAATTGTTTAATTCACCATTCAAGTGGGAGTTTTCTTCCGGTATAAAATCAAGGTTCAATTGTTTGGAGGGGACTTGTGATTGAAATTCTTAAAGTAAAAGGTGCTATTAGAAATAGCCAAGTGATTATAGACGCTCTAAAAAAATTGTTTTAAAATTATAAGAGAGTAGTTTTTTTTAAAATAATTTATAAAAGTTACCGATAAATATGCAGTGTTAATTTATTATAGTTCCCTATTAATCGTTTCCTATTGATGCTCAATTTATTATCAAATAATCATGAGGACATCGTATAAGGATAGAATGTATTGGAGACTTTATACTGAAAATTTAACAAATGCTGGATTGACTAGGAGAGTTATTAGATGCCTAACAGTAATACGTTGGACTTTGTATAAATTTAAAAGCTAATGGTAGTTGATTTTTATAAATCAGATATTTAAAAGCATGAGAAATACTTCTTTATGAAGAAAGTATTTATAAATTATAAATCTAAGTATATAACTTAGTAAAGATGATAAATAATAATGATTATATAAATATTTGCCTTGTTAAGTTTTTATGGTTTTAAAGACTAAATTCTGACAATTTTAAAAGGCAAATAAATTGGAGATTTAATAAGTAAAGAAATACTTATAAGTAAAATTATGGTATTATTAAAGTCTAAACGCTGGTCGTATAGAAGACTCTAAAAATAATCTTACCTAAATATCTGTTACGGAATGCGCAAATAAATTACATGTGGATATCCAAGTAAAGTTAGAAAATAATGAAATAAGAACTTTATAAATTATTGACTAATACTAAAAAATAATAACTTTAAAATAATTTTCCTATAAAGAAGAGAATATGGATCCTATAAACTATTTTAATTTTATTTTGTTTTATGGTAGAACTAACTTTTATTTTTTTTAAAAAAAGAACGTTTTCATTTTTTATAAAAACTTTTAAAAAACACGTGATGTACCGGAAAAGGAAGTAATGTTTGGTGAAAATTTGTGCCTAGGAAAAAGAACAATATAGTGGAAGAATACACCGTTGGATGTTATGTAATATATCTTATTTATTAACTAACATAAATATTTAATTAATTATTAATTTATTGAAAGATAGGAAAGGTACATTTACATTTTTTTTAAAAATAATAACTAAATACTAATATAACTTTTATTGCATAAAGTTTATTTTATAATTATACAACACGTAATATTTTAAAGAATAATTGTTGAGTGTAAATGTGAAATTATTTTGTAAAACTAAAATCTTGGAGGACATCGTGTGACGGACTGGACATTGAAGTATCATTTGTGGTAAAAATTATATAATAATAATAATAATTTGATGTATTTACTATGTTTTCTTTAGATCAACCAAATGTTATATGATTATTGAATGAATGTATTAATGTTTAAATAATATACATGCACAAGATTAATAATAGCAGTTTTATTTTAATATGCATATTTTAAATTGATGATGTAAATTTAGTACAACGTAATATGAGAACCTAGAAATAATTATATGATTCTTTCTTGAATAAATTTTAATGTTTCTGTTGCAATATTAGGAATTAGATTTTATTAGTGTAAGTTATTTATTTTTCTTTTCAAGTTAGTAAGAAGTATATAAAGTCTATATTTTTATTTTTTTTATTTTATTAGATAAGTAAGTTAATTTTATGTAGGAATTTATATCTTGATTGAAGGCTTATTGTATATAGAGGATGAGGTATAAGAGAGTTTGGATCGTTATTATTTTTGTTTTTGAAATTGGTCATTTGTTTTTCTGAAATTAAATAAGGTTGAAATGACTTTTGTAGGTAGTAGTTTTATAAAGGAATAAGAATAACAAGTAAAGAAAAGTAATGATTAAAATAGAAAAGAATCATAGAATTTTATTTGATATAATACTTTATAAAGTTTGAAATTGTTGAATAATTTTAAATGTTATTTTTAAAAGAACATATACCTATTGCATATTTTAATAAGACATGTAGTATGATATTATATTGGAATGAAATAAACAGTGATAATCAATAATTGTTATGATATTACAAGATTATATGAGTTTGTACATTAATTGATCTTTGAGTAATATTAATAATAAATGTAGTACATACTAGTACATTATAATTTAAATAATAGTAAGACTTAAGTGAAATAGCATTTTAATTATTAAAGTTTGTTTATTTACATACATGCTACATGAATGATATCTTACATAAAACCTTTTCTTTTATTAACTGAGGACAAATGATGTTTATTTAAATTTAAAGTCATAATCTGAATTAAATGTTATTGATAGAACATTTAATAAATGTATAAATTATCTACTTATGATTATGGAAATAATAACAGTGTAAAAAACTTGTATTATTATTTTTCTTATTTTTGTTTATTTTCTTTAGTTCCATTTAAATGTAAATAGTGTAAATAAATTATTTGTTAAAGTTGATGTAAATAAATTTGTTAAGTTGTTTTAAAAGTGTATCGAATTCATTATTTTACACCACAGCATTTGACAACAGATAATTTGAATGTACATAATATTTGCACAATATGAATTTATTATTTATTATTTGAGAAAGAAATACAATATTTTATTAATATAATTTATAGAAATTGATTGACATTAACATATAATATTACAATGGTCATAAAGTAATTATAATGCACAATATAAGAATATAAGATTATTTATTGCCACAGATTATTAAATTATAAGATTTTAGTATATTTTAAAATTAAGATACTACATGGAAATGAAGACATGTATATGATTTACTTATTTTTTTAGTGATTAATAGTATAATCAAATAGATAAGATTGAGCTATACACTAAAGATTATTATTATTGTTAGTTATTGTTATTAGAATACGTTAGGTGTATTTAGGTTTGATATTAAATCCCTTATCATTCCTATCTACATGAATTATTATTACTTTAAGATAATTAGAAGAACCTGAGATCATTTAATTATAATTCCTTAACAAAAGATTGAGATTTATTTATCTATTATTATTAAAGATAATTCATTTATAAAAGTCACAAGAGTGCTATAGAGTTAGGAATGAGATAATGAAGAAGTAATAGTATTCTTATGCCATTGAGACAGTGTCTTGGAAAGACAGTGACTCAATGTAAATCTGATTACCAATTGTAACTTCACTTCACAGTCTCATGATTTTAGTAAATATTTATTTAATTAGTACATAATATTGAACTATATTAATTTTTGATAAGTTTGTAATAAATCTGATAAGTTATAATATTATAAAAATATATTAAAGATAGTTGTACATATTTTAGCTGAGCATAATGATTTAATTGAGCTAGTCTTATTTCAAATTATATCATATATCGAGAAGTGAGGGTACAATATATATAATAGCCTCATGGAGAGATGCTTAGATTGTGAATCTTCAAATTGTCATTCATAAAAAAGTGTCTAGTTTGATATATTTTATCGTGAATGTTATGTTAAATATGGTCATGTTTTAGTTTAAGAAGTCAGAGAATTGCTCCTGTTCATTACTAGATTATTTGAATTATTGACTTTAATAGGTGGTAGCATGATTTAATTTTAGCATGAACACTTATTCTAGATTAGTATATAAAAATATCGTGATTTCAATATGTACATATATACACACACAATTACTTAATAAGATTTATTTAAATTTTCAGCAGAATTTCGATAATTTTAAAAGTAGTAGTTTTATAAAGAGAGTAAAGGTTCTGCTACTGCTGTTAATTTATAATGCTTTGTGATCCATCGCATGATAACTTTAAAAATTAAAATGTAGATTTTATTTATTAATAATTTATATTATTTATTTGTTTAAATAACAGGTAACTAAAACCAGGAATATAAAAATTGTAAGTGTAAGATAGAAAGGTGACTTCTACGTATAACTACGTTTAGTCCTTAATGGTATTGAAATCAATGCAATTATTATGACTCGGTCTTAAAAAATTCATCATCTTACGTTTAGCATCATTGATGAGTACATCATTTGATCCGTTAAATGATGCTGAAAATACTTACTTATAATAGTCCGTTCAAAAATTGTTTTACCTAAATTTATTGTTCTATCACATTGAAGCTAAAAAGTCCAAGATTATTTTAAATATTTGTTTCTTTATTAAACTTTGATAATTTTTTCAATTTTATTTTATAATTTTTGTTTGCTTTTAAAATAAACTAGTCTTATTAAAATATTTTAATTAAATGCTATTATTAATAAATAATTAATAAGACACAGTGTTTAAATTTTTATATGTTATTATATATATATTTCAGAATTATGGCTGGAAAAACAGCAGCGACAATAATTTTAATTGTTCTTGTATGTTCTATGTTAATCCAACAAAGTGTCCAACAGTTTTATACAAATGGTAGATATGGAAGAAGGTCAGTTAATGAACCATTAGGTAAGAGATTTTTTTTATAATAAATTTTCTCACAAATTTGTTTTAACACAATTATATATTTTAACAAATGTATTTACATGTACATATTAACAATTTTATATATATATATATATATATATATATATATATATATATATATATATATATATATATATATATATATATATATATATATATATATATATATATATATATATAACCTTCCCATCTCTTTGTTTTTCTTCTGGCCATCTTTATTCTATACGAAGCTAGCTCAATATTAAAGATACAATATCATGGCAAGAAGGTATACAATTCTTTATGAGGCTTGAAACATTCCACCCATAACTTTATAGGATATACTCTGGGGATTCTTACAAGAGAGTGGTTTTAACATTGAGAAGCATAAAGAAAAATACATTTCCACAATGGCATTGCTATTGTGAAGACTCTCCCACTACCATCTTATTATGATCATTGGGAAAATCCCACAACAAACAATGACTACCATAATATTTCCTTTAATTGATAACTTAAATTACCATTATGCAGCTTTAAAATCTTAAATCAATATACGTTAATGAAATTACATTAATTTCACACAATTAATGCTATCCTATTATAATCTCAGGAATTATAAGTATACTGCATTAAAATCCAATCTATCCATTGGATTGATACTTGAATAATTGTATCACAAGAGGGATTTACTGGGATCCAATCATTTAAGGAAAACATACCAATGCCAACAATAATTATTATAGAACACTTGTTTTAGTATAAACCAAGCTTCATTATACTATTATTATCTCCCAAGTCTAACTTGCTTAAATATTCTCTTCATTTATTTAGCATTAACCTACTGTCACTAAATCCTCCAGAGTTATAGACTTTCAGATGCATTAGTTAGTAATTGACACTATTTAAATGTTATACTAATGTAAATTTATGATCTTATATATATATATTTCAATTTAAGTTATAAAATTAGAATGTGACTCTCCATTGCACTATTGATCCTATCGTATGCTCCCCATTTTGCAGTATTGAACAGAAGTTCTCAAATTATCCTGCAATTAAAATATAATGTGTATCATTCTATGTGGATGTGTTTTCTTGATGTGACCCTGTGATAGGAATGATTCTTGGACACAATGAGACTAATATTACACAGTTAAATTAATATGTTCTTTTATTTCCAAGAAGAATGATAAACAATAACAAAATATATGTACTGGGTTAAATATTTCATTAACAACAATAAAAAATTGACAAAGATCAAACTATTTATGTATAAATAACTTATTAACATTAATACAGATAATCTTAGTGTTTCAGTTATTCAATTACCCTTTCCCTAGTTTATATTTCTCTTTTAAAATTATTAGTTATAGCTTTATTATTGTCTATGATTGTATACTAATCTGCTACATACATCATTCATGAAGTATTTTATCCCTTCATATTCATTTACATTTAAATTGAGTTTGAAAATTTTACAATCTAATATTATAAAGTTTTTACTGATGTGATAAAAATATAAATAAGTAGAATATTTATAATATGTCAAAAAAATCAAACGGTTAGGATTCTTTATGTTATGACAATCATTTCATTTCTTCATTGTATCCCTTGCATTCATTTTCTCTCATAATATTAGATCTTAGTATTTTATTCAGAGAGTTATTTATTCTAGTAAATATCCCACTATCGACGATCTTTATTTCGTACATGATTTAATTATTTGTGGACAATCTGTCCTGACTCAACTAAAAAATCCCTACAATCTTTCAAAATTTTATCTTTACCTTTAATTCACAATAGATTAATATTTATCCTAACTTTATAAAGATGAGTCATTGATTTATTGGCTATTACCTTAATAGAAAGATAGGGGTTTCATTTATTATTATGTGTTACTTTTTTTTGTTAGGTAACTATTTTATTAATGGACTTTCTAATAAGCACTTACAGTACTTACACAATCATTTCTTTATTGAAGATCCTCCTATTTCTCCCTATAAATTACCTGAGTATTGCAAGATTTAACTCAGCTAATTCTTCATAAATTCTTCAGGACATTATTCTATATAGTCTACCCTGGAAATTTGACTCATATTCTACTGCAGTGTAGCCAGTATTTAATATTCTATCTATTTCTAAACCCCTCCTATAGTCCACCCTTCTTATGCAATATTCCCCTACATATATCTACCATCATGTCCGAAAACAAATAATCCATTTTATTATTACCACTCAGATGTTCTCAATAATATTTCTTTTTATTAATAAATTATATTCTAATATGGTCTTACATCACATTCCCTCATTCTTGCAATTGTTAATATATTCTATAATATGTTTGTTACTTTTTCTTGTTTTTTTATAATCCAATCAGAATATATGTGACTTAAATATTATTTCCTGCACACATACTCTGTCACATTATAATTCATGAGTATACATGATATAGAAAGCTTCAGAAAAAAGTTTGCAATTAACTGAAAGGAGACCATTTGATTCGTCTTGGAGGCCTTAAAGAAACTGAGTAGAGCAAATTCCTAATGTCCACTCCGTACATTCTTGTCATTGCAGCTGTTATTACTATGTGATTATTCATATAGTGTAAAAACGTGGATGGGCTGCTCATCAACATGCATGGGCCAGCATGGGGAGTTTATGAGATTTTTACCTCTGAGTTTAAGACCAAGAAACACCATGGTCTTTCTTCTCAGTTGCCTGATAAGGCAGAAAGAAAGTATGTGTAAATGATAAATATTTTTTAATAATTATACAATTATGACAGACAAAAATAAATCATAGCCCTTATTTCCAGAAGGCTGTAAAGTCACCAACCAAAGCAGCAGTTGGGAGGCAAAGGTGGAGGGTGCTAAGAATTCTGATTGTGGATGCAGGCTGCCATTTGTTGACAACTTTTTATTCAAGTACTTACAACTGCAGATCACTTTCAAGTGAAGGAAGATTGCAAGAATTAGAAAAACTGTCTTATATTAAATGGGACATTATTGGACTTTATGAAGGTGAAGAGACAATTGATTTAAAAAATGGACATGTACTCTATTATAAATACACAAATATTAGACATACAAGTGGAGTGGGATTCATTATAAATAAAAAGTGGAAGAAGAACATTGTGGAGATTGATGATGTATCGGACAGAGTGGCAAGATTAGTTATACAACTTAATAGAAGATATCAAATGCAGATAATTCAAGTTTATGCCCCAACAAGTTCTCATAGTGATGAAGTAGTAGAAGATTTTTATATGGATGTACAAAAGATTTTTGAACAGAATAAACAACATTGTGCAATTGTTATGGGATATTTTAATGCTAGAATTGGTAAACAAATGAAAGATGAAAGTGCTGTATGTAATTTTGGTTATGGTAATAGAAATGAGAGAGGACATAGACTTGTGGAGTTTGCAAAAAAATAAAAAAATTATATTATGAATTCTTTTTTTTGAGAAAAATGTTAAAAGGAAATGGACATGGAAGCATCCAAATGAAGGTACAGCAGAATTGGATTATATTTTGACTAACAGAAAATACATAATTCAAGATTGTAATGTTGTTAATAAATTTAACACAGGAAGTGATCATCGATTAGTAAGATGTAAGATACATGTTAATGCAAAACTAGATAGATAAAAATTATTAAGAAAAAACAATATTTACAGGTGATAATCCTAATCTTTAGACACATTCTAATAAATTTAAATTAGAACTTACAAATCGGTTTCAACTATTAGTAGATTTTGAACATGATTCAGATTTGAATGAAATTAATATGAAAATAACTGTTACACTTTTAAAAACTGCAACAAAGATAGCTGGTAAAAAAAACAGCAATTGACCAATAAAATTTCTATTGAGACTAGAGAATTTATAAAGAAAAGAAGGAATATGAAGATATACAAAAATGATGCATTAAAAAGGATTGAATATCTTAAATTTTGTAAAGTAGTGCGGAAAAGAGTTGAAAATTATATAAGAAAGTATAACTCTGAACTAGCAAGGAAAGCTGTAGAAGAAAATAAAAGTCTCAAGAATGTAAAACAATATTTTGGTATTGGTAGGAACATTATATCTGCAATAAGAAAAAAAAGATGGAATTATTGCTAAAAAGAGAGATGACATCATGAAATGGGTAGAAGACTTTTATCAAGAATTATATAATAAACAGCATATGAGCACGGACTTTCACATGACCCACCACTCTCCACACTATCTCATAACACTGATATACCTGAACACACATATGTTGACAAGATTATGTATATTGGTGATTATTTATCTTTTCGACATATGTGTGTTCAGGTGTATCAGTGTTATGAGATAGTGTGGAGAGTGGTGGGTCATGTGAAAGTCTGTGCACATACCCTGTCTATTACATATATAGACACAGGTATATATAAGCCTGTGTATTTCAGCTATTACATATTAAAGATGTCTGCCTATCCCTTGTATATGTATTTAATGTATTATGTCCTGTACATGAGGGGTCAGATTGACTTTAGGTCAACATGGGTGTGACAATAATCTCGGCCTCAGGGTGGCCTTTGAGCATTCCATCATCAAATTTTCAATTGGATGGACAGTTGAAGAGTTGGAGTGTGGAGGAGATTGAAGCCTGTTCATTAAAGTAGGAGGATTTGCTATCTTAATATATATCTGAGCACTTGTAGCATATATGTGTAGAGATAGTAATCTGGACCAACTGATGATTGCTGGTTTAGCATGAAATACGTATATTGGTGATTATTTATCTTTTCGACATATGTGTGTTCAGGTGTATCAGTGTTATGAGATAATGTGGAGAGTGGTGGGTCATGTGAAAGTCTGTGCTCATACCCTGTGTATTACATATATAGACACAGGTATATATAAGCCTGTGTATTTCAAGAATTATAGTAATAAAGAACAAGTACTTTCTATATCTATTACATCTTCTGAATTGCCCAGAATTTTAAATGAAGAAGTGAAACATACAATTAAATATATGAAAAAAGGAAAAGCTTGAGGTAATGATAGAATTATAATTGTTATATTAAAAGTATCAGGTGAAGAAATAGAAATTTTTTTAGCAAAGTTATATACCAAATGTCTAAATGATAAAGATGTATCAGATGATTGGAAAAATGCAGTATTAATATTTAAGGCAGGTGATAAAGAAGGCATTAGAAATTACAGACCTATTAGCCTTTTATCAGTTTTTTACAAAATTTTTACCAAGATAATTACAACTTATCTACAAAGAACATTTGATTTCCACTAACCAAGAGAACAAGCTTGATGTAAAAGTGGTTTTAGTACAGTAGATCATATCCAGGCATTGAGAGAAGTTATAGAAAGGACAAATGAATATGAGTTGCAATTATGTTTTGGATTTGTAGATTATGAAAAGGCATTTGATTCTATAAACATTTCTTCAGTGATTAAAGCATTGGATCATCAAGATATAGATCCAGGATATTGTCATATTTTAAAGAATATTTTAAAAATGCAACAGCAACAATTACATTACATAATGATACTGGGAAAGTCAACATTGAGAAGGGTGTAAGATAGTGTGACTCCATATCTCCAAAAATTTTACATCAGTGGTGCATGAAGTATTTTATAGATTAAAATGGGAAGCTAAAGCAGTGAAAGTAAATGGAGATTATTTAAGTCATTTAGATTTTGCATATGATGTAATTGTTTTTGCAAATAATGCTTTAGAGCTGCATGAAATGTTGCAGGAGTTATCAGATGAAAGTAGGACTAAAGATAAATGTTAAAAAGACTAAACTAATGTTTAATTGATTTCCTCAAAATATGAAAATAAAGATTGATTACGATGAGTTAGAAGAAGTTAACAGTTACAAATACCTTGGTGAGATTATTAATACATATGGAAACATAGTAGATGAAATTAATCATAGAAGTAAACTTGGTTGGAGTACTTTTGGTAGAAATAAATTGATACTACAAGGAAATATGTCTATGTGTTTGAAAAGTAAGGTTTTTAACAAATGTGTTTTACCAGTTTTTACTTATGAATATGAGACTTGGACACTTGATACAAAAGCAATACAGAGACTTCAGACCACTCAAAGAAGTATGGCGATATGTATGTTGGGAATAACAAAAAGAGATTGAAAATGCAATGTATGGGTAAGAGAACAAACAGGTGTTGCTGACTTCGTTGAAAAAATTAAAAGATTGAAGCGGAGTTGGGCTGGACATATTGCTAGAAGAAATAATAATAGATGGACAATTGAAATCTTAACCTGGATTCCAAGAGATTGTAAAAAACCCAGAAAGAGATCACATGTTAGATAGTTAGATGAAATAAGAAAGTGTGTAGGAATGATGTGGAGAAGAGAAGCAAAACGTCAGAGAAGATGGATCGAACTTGGAGAGACCTTCATCCTGCAGTGGATTGATAATGGTTGATGATGATGAAATATAAAAAACTTTTTATTTATTTATTTTTTCTTTCACTCATATGCAAATATTAGCATTAGTATTTCTTATAAAAAAAATTAAAAAATCTTTATCACTAATTTATTTAGCATTACTGTAGTTACCCTGTATGTATATTTTTGTTCCTATCATGATGAGTGTCTTTCTTCTCTTCATCTTGCTCTATACATGAAAATATAAACAACAAAAGTAAACATACATGTACAATTAACGAACAAAACTTTACTAGGTTGGTTTCTTGTTCTATGTGCATAATATGGCTCTCCACGAAAATATCACGGGCAAACGTTTCCTACTTCTCCTTAAGTAAATCTTCACATTATAATGATTATTATTATATCTTTTTTTTTTCAATGCGTATTTTAACATGTTTCACTAAGATTTAGGCAAATTTTATTTTATTTTTTCTTCAGCATTTCTTCTTCTATTGTTATTTACTACACTTGGAAAGTTTGTAAACATATTTTAATAAGTCTGTCTAATCCTTAAGCTCCAAATCTATTCATTTTCTGACCATTAATTTTTACTTAGTTATACAGACTTTTCTTATTCTTTTAAGTTTATAAAAGTTTAACTTTTCTTTGACTATGAGAAATCTTAATTCAAATTCTTTTTTTTTTTTTTCAAATAGAAGCACAATCTTAGCTGTACCTTAAAAATTATTGCTTAAATATCAGTCAAACGAATGTTTGCTTAACTTTGGAATTATTTTTAGCATGTACTGTTTTTCCTTTCTCTTGGTATTCTGGCAAGAATAGCAACTTTTTTTTCTTAAACTGATCCTAGCTAGCTAGCATTTTGATTATAAGGAGATTGTCAAGGTTGGAAAACAGACCGCAACGAAGAAATTGGATTATTTATCCCATAGTTTTAAGAATCTTTTAAAAATATTTCATCTCTTAAAATAGCTTTCTAAATATTTTTCCTTTTGCTTTAATTATTTAAGATTTCAGTATTTTAACTTTTATAACACGAAACAAAAAAACTTAACACCACCATCTGATTTTTTATATTCCTCTTTTTTTTTTAAATCGTCTGATCGCTTTTCTCTTCTAAAAGTAAAGGGAAATGTAACATTAGAAAGTCATTTACTGAAATCTGATTGGTTAACTCTCCCATTGTTTTGTCCCCGAATTTTTTTTTTCACAAATGTTTCAGATATTTCTGTTTAAAATAATATCGAAATATACAAATATTTAATAATTGAAATTGATTTAAATCAAAACTTCCAAACCAAGTTTTATTTCAGATTGTATTTTGAATCTGTGATACTATTAATTAATTTAACCTACAAACTTTATAATAAATATATCTACTTTATTATTAAGATAATTTTTAAAATGAATTATCATCTTGTAGTAAATAATTGTTCTTTCTTTCGTTGAATGCAATTCTATTTTTAACTTTTGAAGAAACACCGCCAAAATCAGTCTTGTATGCAGGAGTATTAAAATTTATATTAATATAACTGATTATAAATAATAACAATTATTAATCTCTATAGAATTAACTTTTTAAAATTATACGTATTAAATCATTTATTGTTATATTATTAAAGTTTTATAGATGCCACTTTGACCATAGATAACCAATCAAAATGTTACAATATATATATAAGAGAGACAGAAAAGAGTGCAGATGTATCACAACACCTATGCATACAATTTGGATTCAAATTTAAACTAGTTAAACATAGTTTTGTCAAACTTCTATTCAGGCTTATGATATGTATTATTAATAAGTGGCCCACAGACAACCCAAATAACTGTCCAATATTTATCAATAAATATAATAAGTTATCTAGTTGTTCTTAGCCAGAGAATAAAACAAAAATGAAAAACTTTTCTGTCACCAATAAAGTTTTGTGAATATTGTTTTTATTTAAGCATTTTCCTATGGAGTTGTTGGAAAGGTTTTCATTTATAGTATACCTTATCTTCCTACCAGACTGCCTAAATAAATAGATAGAAAGATGAGTGCTTTAATTTTTAAGTAGGACAAGTTCAATGTTTTATAATGCATACTAACATTTTATTTAAAATTTTTTAAAAATCAGTTTTATTAATAACGATAATATAACTTGCTGTAAAAGATCCAAGAGGTCATGCAAATAAATAGACATATAACTTTTTAAATATTGAAATAAATAATTATTTATAAAAATGAAAACAGATAATTATAAAGTCAATCTAAAATCACTCTATCAAAATAAGTACATATCTTGAAGAAAACTTCAAATTACATATTAAAACCTGCTGTAATAACAAAATAATAAACTTACTCTGTAAAAAATTGTTTTTTATTATAGGTAAGTAAGGTAATTTAAATATAATAATTTTAACATTAAAATATTTATCATAGGGGAAATGGTAAAACAAAATGGGAAAAAGAAACATTTTTTTTATTATTCAATAGTTAAATATTTTAGATATGATTAAAACTTTTATTTTTTAAAAAATATGTGAATAAAACATAAAAATACGAATCTCAAGATACAGTTTATAAAAAAATAAATGTCTATATGTAAAATTACTACTAAAAATCTACCAAATATGCATTACATAATAGTGCTTATCTTTTATTGTTTTGTAAGATAATATTCATATATCACATTCTCAGTTTTCTTTCTGTAAATGTCTGCTAATGAAGATCTTAAAAATGATGTATATAATGATTTCATAAACATCAAAAATAATATATAAATATTTTAGGTTTATTGTAAATACATTATTAAAATTTAATTTTAGAAAGTTTATACTTAGGCCTATTTTATTAATTTAAATATGCACAGAGGCAAAACTCTCCATACAGTAGCACCACTCAGTACATGCCAGAGTAATTAATGGATGCAGGAAGGTTTGTATATAAAATCCCTATCTAATGCCTATTCATCCAATATCCCCATATTAGTTTCTAGCTTTTGCTGATTATGTCATGTTTGATAATTTAAATATATATATTATAAAATATTTGTGTTAAATTTTATATTAAAATTATAACAAAAATATTCAATTATATATATATTATTTTACATTGTATTTATTTATAGTTTGATATTTAATTTAAAAACTATAAAATTAATTCCCTATTACTGAAAAAATTCACCTGCATTTTTTGTTCTTCTAATAAACAAAAATTAAAGAATATAATATTATTTATAAATAATTTTTATTGTGTTGTTTTAATGAAATACTATTATTATTTTATTTTTAGAACATCAATTTTAAAATTATAAACATAGAAATATAATAATTTCATTAAAAAGTCAAATATAATTATAAAAATAACTAAAAATTTTAATTGAGTAATAGTAATATTAAAAACTTAATTAAGTATCAATTTATTTTCATTATTTAAATAAACTAAACTTAAAGTAATATCTTTTTTTTTATTATTTATTTATTTTTGTATTTATTCCTTCTTTTTTTTAAATTCATAAATTTATATTGAATGTACTTTTAGAAAACTATTAGTTAGTTAAAATATACAATAAAAATAATATAAAAAGTTTTACATAATAATTTTAGATTATAATTATAATTTTGAAATAAATTATGTTTATCTCTATTAATTAAAATTATATGGTGTTACTTAACATTTTAACATATCAAACATGTTAAACAATGGAAGATAATTTTATACAAACATTATGCAACTTAAATAAAAAATATTCCTGTTGCAGTAATATAAATAAAATATAAGTAAATATTACTGAATATTAACAATATATGTATTATCACACATAAAATGTTCAATTACATATATGTATTAATAATAAATTTCCTGGAATCCTTCATGCTATAATTATTAGTAGATTTATTTCTAAAAAAAAATTTTTTTTTATGCTCACATCTAAATTCGTATTTTAATTCATTTAAATCTATATAACATTATATAAATTGAAGGTCTAACCATAACATTTATGAATCTCAAAATTTAAATTATAAATTAAGCCACTAATTTTTAGTGGGATTTATTTGTAAATGAATAAGTTATAAAAGATTCGATTGTTTTATAAATAAATAACTGAATCATTTATTTATGTTAGTCAAATATATTCAAAAAATGCCATTGTCTCAGTAGCACAATTTGAAAATAATGAAGATCACTTAATTATTTTTCTACAGGTGAATAAACAAACATGTTATTTATTTGAAGATATATTTATATATATATATATATATATATTATGGAATATTTGAATGTATTGTTTTTTTATGTATTTTGTAGTTGTTCCTTGATAAAGACTATAAATATATTTGTATTTTTATATTGGACTATTTCCATCATCTAATATGTGTGTTGAATGTCTTTAGAAAAGTTTAATTTTTAGTTAAATATTCCAAATGCATTCAACTGTTAGTAATATCACAGCAAACAGGTTAGTATATGCATCTACTAACCTGTTTGCTGTGATATTACTAACAGTTGAATGCATTTGGAATCATTTAACTAAAAATTAAACTTTTCTAAAGACATTCAACACACATATTAGATGATGGAAATAGTCCAATATAAAAATACAGCTAGAACACCATCATCACAAACCTTCAGAAAAACACTATAAATATATTTGTCTGAAGGTTTGTAATGATGGTATATAATAAGATGTGATATGTTGAACTATTTCGATCATTTATGAGTGAATGTTGAATGTAAAGAAAATTTTAAACTTTATTTAAACTTTCCAAATACAAACAACTTCTAAGCGAATATTGTCACTGTGCATATAGGCCAGCAACACCTGAAGAAGAGTGGAGAATAATACTACTCAAAACATTGTGTAATTACAACCTGTATTGTCTATTTGTGTGTTGTTACTAACAAGTTGTTTGTATTTGGAAAGTTTAAATAAAGTTTAAAATTTTCTTTTACATTCAACATTCACTCGTAAATGATGGAAATAGTCCAACATATCACATACTATAAATATATAGTTGAAACATTGTTTATTTTTATACATTATAATAGGTAATATAATATATCAAGATTTATAAAAAAAATATGTGTGTGGTTTGTTGTATATTTATTGAATGTAAATAAATAATGAATAGTTTTTAAAATCAATTATTTATAAAAAATATAAAATATTTAATAATTTAATCATTAAATATGTTAAATACTTAATTTTCACTTTTTGCCTTCTGATTTTAAAGTTATCTGATTTCTATCTAATGACTCATAATAGTATCCTAAACAAATAATTTATTGCAAGCTGTTTTGAAATTTAAATCAATGTATTAATCTAAAACATTGCCTAGTCATAAAAGCAAGTCATTATTCTTATAAATATATCTTTATTGAAGATTAATTTTATTTATCAGAATCAGATATCTTTGATCATATTTTAATATTTTTTTAATAAAACAATGACATTCCTAATATTGATAATTAACGATTGTTCAAATTATTTTGTACTCAGCATATAGATAGATGGTTGGATGGATGGATGGATAGATAGAAAGATAGATAGGTAGGTAGGTAGATAGGTAAGTAGTTAAATAGATGGATGGATGGATGAATGGATAGATAGATAGATAGATAGATAGATAGATAGATAGATAGATAGATAGATAGATAGATAGATAGATAGATAGATAGATAGATAGATAGATAGATAGATAGATAGATAGATAGATAGATAGATAGATAGATAGATAGATAGATAGATAGATAGATAGATAGATAGATAGATAGGCAGGTATATAAATATATAAATAGACAGACAAACAGATAGATGGTTTGATGGTCAGATGAATAGATAGATAGATAGATAGATAGATAGATAGATAGATAGATAGATAGATAGATAGATAGATAGATAGATAGATAGATAGATAGATAGATAGATAGATAGATAGATAGATAGATAGATAGATAGATAGATAGATAGATAGATAGATAGATAGATAGATAGATAGATAGATAGATAGATAGATAGATAGATAGATAGATATTAATTACTATTAAATTGTTATAAAAATGGTTGTAAAATTGTAAAATTCAAACATAAAACATTTGTATTTATAAGTAATATCTCTTGCATAACTTTTTATATTATTATATAATAATACATTTTAACACGGGGTGATGTTTTAGTTAATTTTTTAAAACTCATTATGGAAATTTTTTATTTTAAAAATAATTTCATTTATTTAATTAATATTTAATATGGAGAAATTTTATGCAGACATAAATTTAAAAGTGGGCTACAATTTTAAAAATAATGTTTAATCTTTTTTCAAGAAGATTCAAGTTTTAAAATGTCTTCTGGATTCTTAAGTTTGCAGTCTCTCAGTTTAATTTCAATACCGTCTGCGCTTTATAAAATAAATATTATTTAAAAATTTAAATAAAAGTAAATTGAGAAATATGTTTTTATAAACAGCAAGTCCATAGTAATTAAGATCTATGGTTTTATATCTTGTTAAAAGTTAATACAAATCATTCTTATAAAACATAATTAAACTTATTCTTCAAACTTTCTTTATTATCATGAGTTAAAGATTTTCAGAGGTCCCTACGGCCGAATTTAAAGCAATTTGATTTGCAGCATATTTTAATAACTTATTTCCCGATAGAGTTAATACATTATACCACTGGTCTTAATATATTATAACCAAAGTATTATATCTAGCTTTGTTAAGTTTAAGACTTCTAATTGATTCTGATTGAAAACAACATAATCTTTTGAAACAGAAGTGGCATTTTATTTCATGTTATGATTTTGTTAATGTTAAGTTAATCTTTACTGGGATTTTTACTGAAAAAGAAGATTCTAAAAAAATATTAAATAATTTTATTTTATGTTTGATATTAAGCACAAAATTTTTTTTTTTTTTTTTTAAATATTCTTCTACAGATATGTTTAATGTTTAAATAAGAATACATTACTTTAGTTAATAAAATGTTAGGCATTATAAATATATTGTAGCACTATTGGACAACTATACTTGTTTGTAATTTTATTTATCATAAAATGTTAATGTCAAAAAATTTATAATTAGCTAAAGAAATTCTAAAACAAAAATACTGGGGATTATTTTTTCAAGAAATGATTAAGTAAAAAAAAAAAAAAAAATTCCTTTGAAAAATTAATTATAAAAGTTTTCAAGAAAGGGAAATATTAATTCAGAAAGCTTAAAGAGTAATTAGAGAGGTCAGTGTGATTGCCTTGCAATTAGCAGGCAAGTTTCCCCGGTTGCAGGTTCAAGTCCTGGATGATGCTATGACACTTAAAAAAAAAAAAAATCTAAACTTCTGAATAACTCTAAGAAAAGTAGTATTTGGAAAGTTAAAAAGTTGTGTTGAAAGAAAATGCTTTTAGCCCAGGGGAATCTAAATTAGCAAAAAATTAAACTATTAAACATAAAAAAGAGAGGCATGTTAAAACTAAAAAAATCTCTTCTTACCATTTATTTAAAATAAAAATAAAATATATGTATGCATAAAAAACAAGTTAATTTTAAAAATACAATAAAATATGGCAAAATGTGTGCATGTTTAAAGAAAATGAGAAAATATATAAAAGGGGAAAGCTCATAATATAAATTTAAAAATTCCTCAAAGATTGCAAATAATGGATAAGCCACATAGGAATGGGAATTAGCAATGGCCACTCAATTAACTGATTAGAATCCATAAATGGATAGGACTAATTAGAATGCATCTTACCCAAAGTTTAATCAACAAAGCAGTAGATGGATTTTGAACAATAAAAAATAAAAAATAAAAATAACTAGCAGATTAAAAAAATTAATTAAAAGATAACAACAAGACCATCAAATATAAATGCGAAGGTGAAAATTTACATCACTCAGTCATCTAGATATTCAGAGCTAATCACTGGCTATCTTTAATGAATACAATGTAGAGCCAAAGTATAGTTGGAGCATGCAACAAGCTCCCAGCTCATCTATGTTAACACTAGCAGTCTGCCCAACATAAAATCATGCCTGTC
>JAQFVV010014475.1:0-35561 GCA_028023455.1 Epiperipatus broadwayi
AACATATATATATTGTAACGATCCAGAGAAATTGGGACTTAACATATCTGCACTACGGGCGCCATCTAGGCATTTGAACCTAGAAAAATTTATAAAGTAGGCAGATACGTAAGTCAAAAAAAATTTTTTTTTTTTTTGCATCCAGTCGTTAGCCCATGTCACTAGCTCAGTGGAATAGCAGAGATTGAAAAATATAATATAAGAATATATATATAAGAGGAATAAAATAAGCCACTGCCAGTAATTAACATACAAACATTTATTTATGCACATATATATAAGATTTAAAATTATTTTAGTATAAGTTTTACATTTTAACATTTAACATTATTTTTAACTTTACCTTAGATTTTAATTTACATTTTAATTTCTATTATATTATACGTTTACATTTTAATTAAGTTCACACAGATGGGATTATAAAAGCTTGTTTTAATATGTTGCTATAGATCGGTTACATAGATTTCAACGGTCAAAAACATTTCAAAATAAACATAAACGATCAAAATACAAAATTATTGATTACTGACAATTGCATAGAGAAATATAAGAAACCCTCTAGTATTCAGCATAAGATACTTGCATTGTCACCAATAACTTAAAAGACATCCGAATAAATACATTTTAGATACTCACCGTAAGGTATCATTATTTATCGAATGTCTATATATTTTGATCAAATATGAAAACCCAAAACATACCTAACCGATAACCAATCCATGCAAACATCTATAAACAACTTAAATTTAATGCATTTTTGTTTAATGTCGAGTATGAATAGACTACATAGATTTGCATTTGAAAATAAACATTCTATCCCTATTTAACCTTAGGCTAAAATCCACAGTCAAACTGGCATCAATTATCAGATATATCGATGTATTCAATGTAATACGGAATATGGCAGCACCAAAAAGATTAAGAGAAGACATTGACTCTCATCAGATAGGAATATTACATCTATCTAACGAGAAAAACAATGAAAAAAAAAACTCCATAGAAAGGAACTGCATTCTTCGTCTTATAATTCCTTCCATAGGCAAACAGGTGAGTGCGGCATATATATAAACGATTCTGCCAGTAGCGGCTCTCTGACTACATTTACTAACTACATCAATATATCTAATCCATTGACCCAATTTAACAACGACACAAATAACCTAAGATTACCCTCCCCTAATATAACTTTACAAATCTATACAGCCATTCATGCCCGACTTAAATTTAACATTTATATAATTAATTTAATGGAAAACAAAAAATCATGATAAAAACTTAAAGAACAAAAAATAAATAAATGGAAATGATTTTATATAAATAAGAAAAAAAATACATCAAATAACACTATTGATAAAGAATTTAGTGTGGTCAGATAGGATTCTATTTGTAACAATTAAATACTAGGAAAGTTTAAAATTTAAAGTTCTTAGTGTTTTCAAATTAATATTGTTCGTTATATTTTATAAAGTTCTTACGGTTTTAGAAATGTTCATCTTTTACAGTTGCTTGCCGTTTGAAATCCAGCATTAAATTTTCCAATGATCCTGTGGTCCTCTGAATATAAGAAAAGCGATGTTTCATTTTTTCATTTTATAACAACTGAAGGGATTGAACGTGCATCTTTTTCAATCCCTTCTCCTTCACTTCCGCACTAATACATATCTGTCACATCGTAAATAATCAATAATAATTTCCAAATTTTTCTTTTATACGTATTCGAAGGATTGACTTGGCATTATGTCATCAATGTGATGATCCTTTCGCTGAGGTTCAATTTCCCGATGGATTTCTTTCATTGGCTAAAAGTTTCTATTGTTTTCCTATCTGACCAATGTTTTTACATTTAAATGCCCAAGGCTGGTTTACATTTGACTAATTAAATTTATCATTTCCATTTCTGATTAATTAACCTGTTTTTCAAATCAAAGATATATTTAAAGTTAAATTTAAAGATATAATTTTATCTCCAAATCTTTTTAAAATTTAGTTTTAAAATACTTTTTCTTTAATAAAGTTTTATTTTAATACATTTTCATTATCTGTGCGATTTAATATATACGAGTTTAAGATGATATTTAATTTCAATTTTTAATTCTTAAAGAAAATTTTTAAATGCGAACTTTTTAATTTACTTTCATGTTTAATAAATAAATAAAAAAAAACAATGTAACGAACGTCCGTGCTCATTACATATCAGTAAAGTTGCTTAAAAAAATGATCAAAAAAAAAAATATTTTACTTAGGGTTACATCCAGTTAATAATTTTACAAAAAGACTATATACAAAAAGAAAAATGTTTACTATCACTTACCTAAGGACCATTTACATTTACACGTCCTCCCCCCGAGAATTCTATTTATTTTATACATTTTATTTTTACTCATGGCATGACAAGCAAGTTATTTAAATTATTTATTTAAAAAGGTTACATTGAACTAAATACATTTTGAAAGATAAGGGATTTATATGTGTATATTTGCAGCACAATTATAAATACCACCAACTTATTTATGACTGATTAAAATGCTTAAATAGGATTACACTGAAGTAAATTCCCAACGGTACTCATCGTAAGGTACCACATTTCGATCATAAACTTCCGTGGCTGTGCGTGCCTATACACGTTAAAGCATAATATATATCAACAAAAAAAAAACATATTTATTGCAACCTTTTGACTTTTTTTTTTTTTTAACAAAAATTAGTTTTAAAATTATTTACACTTTCTTGTGTTTAATATATATGCACAATTTCTTCTGGCAGTGCTTTTATAAGATTCAGAGTATACGACTTTATGTAACAGATAAAAATATTTCATTTTGAAAAAAGAAATTTACTCAGGGTATACATGGTTTATTAAACATCGGCCCAAGTTGGGAAAGCCAATTGTAATGATCCGGAGAAATTGGGACTTAACATATCTGCACTACGGGCGCCATCTAGGCATTTGAACTTAAAAAAATTTATAAAGTAGGCAGATACGTAAGTCAAAAAAAAATTTTTTTTTTTTTGCATCCGGTCGTTAGCCCATGTCACTAGCTCAGTGGAATAGCAGAGATTTAAAAATATAATATAAGAATATATATATATATAAGAGGAATAAAATAAGCCACTGTCAGTAATTAACATACTGTAATGAGACAGCGTTACATCAATATTAAATCTAGGATACATCGATAAACACACACACACCAGCAAGCAACATAAAACACTCGTAACTTTATTTTCGTAATTAGTAATAGTTTTCTTTCTCTCATAAATACATTTATAAAACACATTGATAAAATGCAGACGGTAAAACGTCTAATTAAATGATTAAAGCCTTTAGATAATAAAAATAATAACAAAAAATAATTTGCTCTCCTAAATAATAAAATATAATATGCACTCCTAAAATAATAAAAATAATTATCAATCAAAATCACCACGGGGAATTAAAAAATGTTTATTTTAGAAATATAAATTTAACTAGAATAAAACTTATAGAAAAGATTTGAGGAAAAGATAAATGCTCGACTTCTAAATTTAAAATAACTTGTATTGTTCTAGTAAAACACACGCACACACGCATGCATTCGAGGTGTGAAGGAATAAGGTTGGTTGAGTGAGATTGCAAAATGAGATTGTCCCAAAATAAATATTGCCTTTAGCACAAAGAATGAGTGAGCAGGTACCTCAAACGCGGACCTGAACGACAACTCCAAGAACAGGGAACTATGGGGGTAGATTGGATCCTAAGATATGGATCAACCCTTATAAATACCAGTCAAAACCTATTCAATGGTTGGATTCAGTTCGATTCGATTCATTTCGATTGATACATTCTCATTATTGTGTTTTTTTTTATTTTCCAATTCTCAGTACGCTGAATTACCACCTGCTCATTTATTCCGATGCTTATGCTTTTATTTAAAATTAGAATTGTTCTGAATTAGCTTGGTTATTCCTCAATATTTAAAGTGATCATCATGAAATTAATACCAAGAGCGTCGACTGTCATGAGGGGCTAATAAACCCTTCAGTGACTGATCGGCGCTCCGCTACTGAAATATCTCCGAAGCTATGAAATTCTGATAACATCGTCGTGTTAAGTGAATGCTCCTAATAAAAGAATTGTTCCGTGAAACACCCAAACTCGTCCAGACCAATCGACCCTCGTTGCAACCAAGACAAATCCTAGGTAAATATGTTTTATATTATGTTCACTCACTCAATTAATAAACTCGTAAGGCAATCTCGTAATTAACCAACATAAATTTACTCAAATAAATCTTAAGACTTTCCTCGTCATAATAGTTATCTTTGTTACTGAACTTTGTAAACATGAACTTTGAACTTAAGTGAATCTAAGGAAAGATTATATATTTATCAAATAGAAAGGAACTTTCTCGTTATTCAAATTGTGTTATGAATACTTATGGTTCTCTGTGGGCGTGAATGTATGTGCGCGTGTGTTATAAATCAATTCATAATGTTTTGTAATAAATCAATTAATAATGTTTTGTAATAAATCAATTAATAATGTTTTCTTTTCATATTTAATAAACTTGTTCAATATCTAATCAAGTCGAGCATATCTCAAATCTTTTCACACACAATCGAAACCGTAGTTTATTTATGCTTTGATAACTTATCTTTGAAGTAGATTTAGTTAATTTTAATTTCCGTTTCAATTTAGTTATTTTATTAATTATGTCACCATCGTGCCGTAAGTCACGATGTTTCTTATTTCACCTTAGTTAAGATAGATTTAAGAGCGGGCGGGTCTATAATCAATCAAAGTAAACGTCAATGAATTATGTTATATACAATAAAGCGGGGGGATGAACTTGTAAGCCTTGTGTTCGGGGCGTAAGCGAACAACCTCATAGGTCAGTGATAACCAATAAATGATCTTTATGCCGTGATCGACTTATTAGAAAACCTTGCTGATTTTCATTAGCGGACAATGCGTCTTCTCCGGGAGGAGTCGTTCTAGAAACAATCATGTAACAACCTTGAGACACCTTATTGGTCCATGCTGGGAGTGTTGAGCTAGTGGGTGGGATTAGACTTCGAAATCGTTTTGACATGATGTAAGGTGATGCGAGTAGTTAAAATCAACTTAAATAATCGTATCTGGCGCCCCCTTATGTGGATCGTGAATAACTGTCGATGTAAGAAAATAAATAAAGCCTTACGCTATGTCATGTTTGTTTCGAAGCCCGTAATCTCGGGTAATATATAGGGCATGACGGTTACAATACAAACATTTATTTATGCACATATATATATATATATAAGATTTAAAATTATTTTAGTATTAGTTTTACATTTTAACATTTAACATTATTTTTAACTTTACCTTAGATTTTAATTTACATTTTAATTTCTATTATATTATAAGTTTACATTTTAATTAAGTTCACATAGATGGGATTATAAAAGCTTGTTTTAATATGTTGCTATAGATCGGTTACATAGATTTCAATGGTCAAAAACATTTCAAAATAAACATAAACGATCACAATACAAAATTATTGATTACTGACAATTGCATAGGGAAATATAAGAAACCCTCTAGTATTCAGCATAAGATACTTGCATTGTCACCAATAACTTAAAAGACATCTGAATAAATACATTTTAGATACTCACCGTAAGGTATCATTATTTATCGAATGTCTATATATTTTGATCAAATATAAAAACCCAAAACATACCTAACCGATAACCAATCCATGCAAACGTCTATAAACAACTTAATGCATTTTTGTTTAATGTTGAGTATGAATAGACTACATAGATTTGCATTTGAAAATAAACATTCTATCCCTATTTAATCTTAGGCTAAAATCCGCAGTCAAACTGGCATCAATTCATCAGATATATCGATGTATTCAATGTAATATGGAATACGGCAGCACCAAAAAGATTAAGAGAAGACATTGACTCTCATCAGATAGGAATATTACATCTATCTAATGAGAAGAACAATAAAAAAAACTCCATAAAAAGGAACTGCATTCTTCGTCTTATAATTCCTTCCATAGGCAAATGGGTGAGTGCGGCGTATATATAAACGATTCTGCCAGTAGCGAATCTCCGACTACATCTACTAACTACATCAATATATCTAATCCATTGACCCAATTTAACAACGACACAAATAACCTAAGATTACCCTCCCCTAATATAACTTTACAAATCTATACAGCCATTCACGCCCGACTTAAGTTTAACATTTATATAATTAATTTAACGAAAAACAAAAAATCATGATAAAAACTTAAAGAACAAAAAATAAATAAATGGAAATGATTTTATATAAATAAGAAAAAAATACATCAAATAACACTATTAATAAAGAATTTAGTTTGGTCAGATAGGATTCTATTTGTAACAATTAAATACTAGGAAAGTTTAAAATTTAAAGTTCTTAGTGTTTTCAAATTAATATTGTTCGTTATATTTTATAAAGTTCTTACGGTTTTAGAAATGTTCATCTTTTACAGTTGCTTGCCATTTGAAATCCAGCGTTAAATTTCCCGATGATCCTGTGGTCCTCTGAATATAAGAAAAGCGATGTTTCATTTTTCCATTTTATAACAACTGAAGGGATTGAACGTGTGTCTTTTTCAATCCCTTCTCCTTCACTTCCGCACTAACACATATCTGTCACATCGTAAATAATCAATAATAATTTCCAAATTTTCCTTTTATACATATTCGAAGGATTGACTTGGCATTATGTCATCGGTGTGATGATCCTTTCGCTGAGGTCCGATTTCCCGATGGATTTCTCTCATTGGCTAAAAGTTTCTATTGTTTTCCTATCTGATCGATGTTTTTACATTTAAATGCCCAAGGCTGGTTTACATTTGACTAATTAAATTTATCATTTCCATTTCTGATTAATTAACCTGTTTTCCAAATCAAAGATATATTTAAAGATAAATTTAAAGATATAATTTTATCTCCAAATCTTTTTAAAATTTAGTTTTAAAATACTTTTTCTTTAATAAAGTTTTATTTTAATAATTTTTCATTATCTGTGCGATTTAATATATACGTGTTTAAGATGATATTTAATTTCAATTTTTAATTCTTAAAGAAAATTTTTAAATGCGAACTTTTTAATTTACTTTCATGTTTAATAAATAAAAAAACAACAACAATGTAATGAACGTCCGTGCTCATTACAATATATATATATATATATCTGTTACTATTCTATATATATATAATAGTAATAGAGAAGGTCTCCAAATGTTTCAAAAGTTAAGCCTTCACTCAACATCTTCTTTTGTGGCTGATGATGATAAAGCCTATATTTAATACTTCTATAAGTACTTAAAACATAGGCTACATTTCCTGATTATCACCACTTTTGTAAAAATCAGCTTTAAAATCATTGTAGACTGCTAATTTTGTATTGAGACTCATGATAATGATCAGAGTTTTATAGTGCCATCTTCTTTTACAGAAGAGCTACCAGTGCAGACAACCAAATAAGGGATGACCTCAACTTTATAATCTCTTTTATTTCATCATCAATATTCCAAGAAGTGATTCAGTTCAGAGAATAAATTCATATACAATTCAAATGATTGGATGGTGAGGCGAATAAAAAAAATTATGAATTGATAAAACAATTTGTGATATCTGATAAATAACATGACTAATATGTTGTTATGTGTTTTTATTATTTTAATAGTAAACTTAGCAATAAAAAATAAATATACATATACACACAATAATAAATTAATCATTACATGGATTAATGTCACTTTTTCAAATAATATGTAAAATAATCTAAATAATTAACTATAAATATACATCTGATAAAATATTTAATGACAATGGATGTTTGTTTCTAGTGCTTAAAAAATTCAATAGGACATTAAAGTTCATATATCATAACAACAAAGATAAGAATAAATTTTGGGTATAGTAGTATCCATCAATTAGTACCCTATTATGTTAGCATATAGTTTTCAATCATATAAATATGTATTATAAACACAACTGTATTTTACTTATTTAAGTACCACAGATTTTATGGTAACAATGTAAACTTGCATGAATATACAGAATCGAATAATGTCATTGATTTTGACAATTTTATTTAACATCATCATATTTTTTTACTTATGCAATGGTTTTTTTTAATTGATGGTACACATCTTTCATAAAAATATTCTGAAATCAATGTTTTAATAAATTTTAAAAATTGCAATTACAATTGCCATAAATTTCAGTAGAATAAAAGAGTTGATGATTGAATATCAGAAAAAAAGGAAGATAGCATTCCTTGAAATAATTATAATGTTTTATTATTAGAAAAAGAAAAAGTATACATGTCATTATTATAGGCAGATTTGTTAATATATTCATTGTAACAACTGCAGAATTATCATATGTATTTTACTTTGTGATTCCAACCAATAATAAATGTTAATTTCTTTGTGATGTGTCAACACTGAATTAAATAATAAGTATAATGTAGCTTCATCTAGCATAAATCATTCACTACATTTTTTTCCAAAGATACACTGAGACTACTGTTTAAAAAATTACCATGTTAAAAGACTAAGAATAATAAAACAGATTTAATTTTAACATGTTGATATTAATTGAGTATTCCGATATTAAATTTTTTTTCTGTTTTGTTTAAATTCCTGCAACCAACCTTTTTTTCTCCTCCATGTTCTATATACCCAGGCAACACAAATTAAACAATGTGCTCTCTACAATGTTATTATATATTATCTAATATTACAAAATTCTATATATTTTGATTTGTTAATATTACAATTTATTATCATTTTACAAACCAAAATAATATTATAAGTATACTTTATTTTTATAGTTGAAGATTTATTTTAATATTTAGTGCAAAGAGATTTATAAACATATTTGTTTGAATCAACACACACCAAACTTATAACAAATTCAAAGTGACATAACTTATAAATAATATATTTGACCAGTATTTAATTTCTAATTTATGAGATATTTACAATTAAATTAAACTGGTATAATTTACAATAAGTTTTAAATAAAAGCATAAGCTTTCTAGATTCCTTTGAGCTTTATACATAACTAAGGTAACAATGTGCATTAATATTATAATAAGAGTAATTAGGGAATTGATTGTTAATGTATGCATATAGTTTGTAGCTTTAATCTTAATTCTAATCCCTTTATATTTACAACCTAATTTATAATACATTCCCAATGATAATGAATATGACTACTGTCATGTCATTATAGTATATATATTGAATATAGATGTTTTTTAAATATTAGAATCTTATATAAATGTAATATTTATTATTGAAGAAAATTTTGAGAGGCTACCAAGATTCTTAAAAAAAAACTGTATCAACAAATTTCTCATTTGAAAAATTTCTTAAAGCCAATTAATCAAAACAAGTGTCAACTTTATATTATTTTTTTATTTACTGTTATTTTTTTCTTTATATTTTTAAAATTTTTTAATTTTTTATTAGGTGGACTTTTAATCTTGTTCTATATCTTGCTCGTGGCACTTCTTAACCAGATGACAAAAAGTGTTATCCAACCAAAATGTCAGCCCAATATTATTTTTAAGTAATTACATTTACCCATGACACTTTATACTGAGATATTAAAAAGAAATGTGAGAGGTTTAGATCAAATATTTACAGATATTTGTTTATATTAATATATATGACAGAGAGGATAGAATAAAGTTGGAAAAAAATATAATAAAAAAAAAAGAATGAACTATTTAGGTATTTAAGTTTTTATGCTTTTTTATAAAAATGTAAGGTTAAGTGATTATTTAAAAGATAATAATGATTAACTAATAATTTTATGTGATGTAATTCAATTTAAAAAAAGAATTATTTATCAGATGATATAAATTTTATAATAATTTTATACAAAATGCAAACTTGTAATAATATAAATATTGATGCACAGTAAGCGATAATTTATTATGCATTTATTACCTTAAATATGCAATTGAAATGTATCTGTATGCATGTGTACATTTCCTATATAAAACATAATAAATTAATGGTTTCAATTAAAAATAGATTTATTTAAAGAAGTTTCAAAATAGAAATTTAACACCCGTCTTTACCATGAAGAATTATAGGTGACTAGTTTCCACAAACAAGATTTAATTATACAAAGTTACTTTGTCTGGTTGATCAACTCTTAATTAAAAAACTAATATAAAGACAAATTTATAGACTGTCTTGATAGTTGTTTCTGTTTATTCAGCTTCTATGTAGCTATCTTTAATTTCAAATATAAACAAAATCACAAGTTTGATATCAATTGATTTATTTAAATTTGTTTAAATTTGCAAAAGCAAGTTACGTAATAATTAAACATAAATGAATTGCTAAAGTTTTAAGGTTTCTCTCCTGTTTTTAAAGTTTATATGGATTATCCAAATTTCAGCTATAATTTACAATGCTATTAATATGTTTCAATGTAAAAATACTAAAACTTGACAATTTACAGACTATGTTTTGATGGTTAAAACGTTTAAATCATTGCAAACTATTTAAATTTTTTATTTAAATTAAAATGAATTGCTACGAAAAAATAAATGCCATAAATAATGAGATATTTTGAAAAGTAGACTGTTATCTGTACGCAAAAAAAAAAAAAAAAAAAGGAAAAGCGTATAGACAGAAAAGTTCCATTCAAGAATTTTTATTTTCCAATATAATATCGACAGTAATTGTATTTAAAAAAATAAACTTGAACCATTTTACATATGAAAACTAATTCCAAAAAGTTCTAGAACTAAAGAATATCCTATGTTATTTCTTTTTAAAATGGAAAAGAGAGAAAATTAAGAAATATTTACAAGAAAATATTTTAATTTCATTTTTAAAAAAAATCAGCTCCAACATATTTTAAATGCATTAAAAAAAATTAACTCATCTCGAATCTGAGACCATTAAACTTATGAGAATTTATTTTCATATTAGGGTTGTTCCACAATTCACTTTAAATTGTATGTAATTGTATATATGCACGTGTATATTTTATTGATTTTGTATGTAGTTTTTTTTATTTGAAAAGTCTATTTAGTGAATAGGAAATACTATGGTCATGATAAAAATTTTGCTAATTTTGATTTTGCTAATATTTTTTATTGCTATTAATTATTCAATTTTAATTATAATTACTAATATAGCATTAGTCAATGTAGTTTACACATATATTAAAAATTTACAATGTCATATATTATGTAAATATATTGAGAATAATTATCTTGGTAAAAATGTTGTATAAAACTGCTAAAAGGCTGATATGTCTGTAATTTCTAATATCTTCTTTATCACCTTTTTTAAATATTAATATTATTACTGCATTCTTCCAATCATCTGGTACATCTTTATCATTTAGATATTTAGTATATAACTTTGCTAAAAAAAATCTATTTCTTCACCTGCTTCTTTTAATATATCAATTATAATTCCATCATTACCTGGAGCCTTTCCTTTCTTCATACATTTAATTGCATGTCTCACTTCTTCATTTAAAATTTTGGGCAATTCAGATGATGTAATAGATATAGAAGGTACTTGTTCTTTATTACTATATAATTCTTGATAAAAGTCTTTTACCCATTTCATGATGTCATCTCTCTTTTTAGTAATAATTCCATCTTTTTTTTTTATTGCAGATATAAATTCCTACCAATACCAAATGTTGTTTTACACTCTTGAGACTTTTATTTTCTTCTACAGCTTTCCTTGCTAGTTCACAGTTATACTTTCTTATATCACTTTCAACTCTTTTCTGCACCATTTTACAAAATTTGAGATATTCAATCCTTTTTAATGCATCATTTTTCTTTATCTTCATATTCCCTCTTTTCTTCATAAATTCTCTAGTATCGGTAGAAATTTTATTGGTCAATTGCTGTTTTTTTCTTCCAGCTATCTTTGTTGCAGTTTTTAAAAGTGTATCAGTTATTTTCATATTAATTTCATTCAAATCTGAATCATATTCAAAATCGACTAATACTTGAAACTGATTTGTAAGTTCTAATTTAAATTCATTAGAATGTTTCTGAAGATTAGGAATATCAACTGTAAATACTGTTTTTCTTAATAATTTTTGTCTCTCTAGTTTTGTATTAACATGTATCTTACATCTTACTAATAGATGATCACTTCTTCCATTAAATTTATTAAGAACATTACAATCTTGAAATATGTATTTTCTGTTAGTCAAAATATAATCCAATTCTGCTGTACCTTCATTTGGTTGCTTCCATGTCCATTTATTTTAACATTTTTTTTAAAAAAAAAAAATTTATAATATAAAGTTTTTCTTTTTCTGCAAACTCCACAAGTCTATATCCTCTCTCATTTCTATTACCATATCCAAAATTACCTACAGCACTTCCATCTTTCATTTGTTTACCAAATCTAGCATTAAAGTCTCCCATAACAATTTTAAAATGTTGTTTACTCTGATCAAAAGCCTTTTGTACATCCATATAAAATCTTCTACTACTTCATCACTATGAGAACTTGTTGGGGCATAAACCTGAATTATCTGCATTTGGTATCTGCTATTAAGTTGTATAACTAATCTTGCCACTATATCCGATACACCATCAGTCTCCACAATGTTGTTCTTCCACTTTTTATTTATAATGAAACCTATTCCACCTGTATTTCCAATATTTGTGCCTTAATAATAGAGTACATGTTCACTTTTTAAATCAATTATTTATTCACCTTTTCTTCTAACTTCACAAAGTCCAATAATGTCCAATTTAATATGACAGTTCTTCTTTTAATTCTTGCAATATTTCTTTATTTGAAAGTGATCTGCAGTTGTAAGTACCTAAATAAAAAGTCACCATCAAATGACAGCATGGGTCCACAATCAGGGGATTCTTAGCATTCTCCATCTTGGCCACCAACCACTGCCTTGATTGGTGACTTTACAGCCTCCTGGGGATAAGGGCCATGATTTATTTTTGTCTGTCATAATTGTGTATATGTATTGGAAAAATATTTATCATTTACACAAACATTCATTCTACCTTATCAGGAAACTGAGAAGAAAGACCATGGTGTTTCTTGATCTTAAACTTAGAGGTAAAAAGCCAATAAACTCACCACACTGGCTAATGCATGTTGGTGAGCAGCCCATCCATGTTCGTATACTATATGAATAATCATATAATAAAAACAGCTGCAATGACAAGAATGTATGGAGTGGACATTAGGAAATTTGCCCTGCTCAGTTCTTTTAAGGCCTCCGAGGAACCAAAGGGTCTCCTTTCAGTTAATAATGAAGCAGTTGACCTGATACTTAGATCGAGCTTCATAGCCCACTCAGAATCTCCTACCACCAAAACCATATTAACTCCATCCTTATGCATGTATACATATTCATTAATACATATATGTTGTAGCTTAACTACTAAAATGAAAACTGATGTAGATATATATAGATATCTTAATGTAACTAATTTTAATATAATAAATGTTTTATTTTATTTTTAATTCATATGCTTGTATAATGGATGTGTATATATTATAGGTAAGGGGAGATTAATTTTAAAACCTATATAAAGGAAAAATGTATTATACTAATGTATATTTTAAAAATTATATGTATAACTTGTTATTTTTTAATCATGGTGGTCAGAGAAAATGACACAATTCTTATAAGAATATTCTCGAACATAATTTAAGACAATTTACCAGAAACCCAATTAGTCCATCTAAAACATATGATAATTTTATAGAATAATGTAAAAATCCATTAGTGGAAATTTTATCCACTTCAAATATGTTTTAAAATTCATAGATCATATTTTAAAACAATCAGTTTGAGAAAGTTTAACAGGATTGCATTGTCTTCAAAACTTACTTAAACAAAAGGTGCATCTGGTCTGTGAATTCCAGATTCACTAAGTGAATAAAGCACCTCAGGTCTAGCAGCTAAGTGCATTCCAATATCAATGAAAAAATAGTATAAATACTTCTAGATTTGAATCCAGAGGGAAGACTCATAATATTTAAACAGCAATGGTAGAGATAATCCACACTTGTGATAACAATAATTCAATGTATAGTGAGTAGTGGAAACTTTCACCTTTTTCTCCATTCAAACATGTTCTTTCCTGCAATCGTTGCTCTGGATCCCACTACCCATGAACTTTAATATGACAAAGGCAAAACTCTCCACACAGTAGTGCCACCCTGTGCCAAACAGAGTAATCAATGGATGCCAGAAGGCTTGTGCATAAAATCCCTATCTAGTGCCTACTCATCCAATATCCCCAGACTAGTTTCTGGCTTGTGGCCATCATCATTGAGCAGCCTTGGATCTGAGAGCACTGCAACTAGATCTTAGAATCTAAAGCAACCCTCCAGCAGCCACCTTTTAACTCTATTTTACTACAAAACTATGAGAATGAAATTGAAAACATTGTTAATATCTTCAATCTAAACTCAATAGCTTATATAGTCATATGGTGGCTGCTGGAGTGTTGCATTGGATCCTAAAATCTAGGTGAGGTGCTCTCAGATCCAAGGCTCTTCACTGATGATGGCCACAAGCCAGAAACTAGTCTGGGGATATTGGATGAGTAGGCACTAGATAGGGATTTTATGCATAAGCCTTCTGGCATCCATTGATTACTCTGTTTGGCACAGGGTGGCACTACTGTATGGAGAGTTTTGCCTTTGTTTACAACAATTATGTGCTAGTATAGAGAAGGTGATCATGTGATGTTTAGTGGTTTAACACTAATCCTGCCTAATAGGATAGTGGTGGCTATGGTTGTTTAAGAGCCAAAGACACCAAAATGTATGGGAGCTGAATTGAGTTCAGACTCATATGACTATATAAGCTACTGAGCTTAGATTGAAGATATTAACAATGTTTTCAATTTCATTCTCATAGTTTTGTAGTAAAGTAGAGTTAAAAGGTGGCTGCTGAAGGGTTGCATTAGATCCTAAGATCTAGGTGCAGTGCTCTCAGGTCCAAGGCTCCTCTCTGATGATGGCCACAAACCAGAAACTAGTCTGGGAATATTGGATGAGTAGGAACTAGATAGGGATTTTATGCACAAGCCTTCTGGAATCCATTGATTACTCTGTTTGGCACAGGGTGGCACTACTGTATGGAGAGTTTTGCCTTTGTTTACAACAATTATGTGCTAGTATAGAGAAGGTGATCATGTGATATTTAGTGGTTTAACTTTAATATGCTTAGAGATTGAATAATTAAATGCTACCTGCCTGACTAACAAATCTAGATCTAGTACACCAATCCCAATGGACACTGAACCATCAAGGATTGCCACTAATTTTATAATAGTAAAAAAACTCTAGCTGCTGCCTAATGTCTAGACTTCCATAATTATTTTTTAATCACCCTGTCTATAATTTAAGATATTGTTTTATTTGATAGTTAATATTGTATTAAAATGATTTATAGTTTACTTACCATAACTCTATATAACTTTCTTTAATTTCTATTATCATTGAGCCTCTAATAAATAAATGTAATATTTCTTTCATCTTCATGTGGCAATAATATTTTATAATTTTCATATTGTTTTATATATATTTAAATATGCCAATAAGATCTCAAATGCCAGTGTCATTTTTCTTTTATTTTTTATTTCCCCCCTCTCTACTTTATGGGGTGATTAAATTAAGTTGAATTAAAACAAGTCTTATTTTTATCTTAGCAAACGCCTGTGAATTTGGAGAAAACAAACTAATTATAATATCATTGTAGAAAAACAAAGTAAAAATATGTTTTTCTAAGAAATGTTTTTTTTTATTTTATTTAAATAATAAGTGCTAATCCTAAAAATTCAAATTTAATATATAAAATTAAATCTGTTTATTCTCAAATTAATAACCTCCACCCCTTTCGTATATGTATAATTATGTTTATTCTAATAAAAGCACTTATGACCAAATCCTCATATTTATTTAATGTTGTGGGAAGTTTATAAATAAATTAAAGTAAAGAGGAATCTTTATACTAATAACTATGTATTTTAGTAATAACTTTAAAATAATACATTACTGTTTAGTATTTAATTCATACTATTACGTTGGACATTCCCAATATTTATAGGTTGTAATTCATTCATCCTTAGTGTTAAAATATTATATATTTTTTCATTCCAAGCATTGTATGCAAACAGGCTTCCATATTCAAATACACATACGTGTGTTTTCGTGCTTCATTCCCTGAGATTTTTGGTAATCCAGATCCCATATATTCATTCCAAGTCCAAGAACATGGCTGGCACCCCACCTCCTGTGGGACTTATTTTGTCATATGAGCTATTAACATAGGGTTTGCTCCAGAAAATATATGGCCTATTGTTATTAATAGCCAGCACCTTTGTTCTGTGAACCAAATCTGCCAAAGTAGCAGAAAGAATTCGGTCACCATTCTTCGTCCTCAAATTTGGAAGCACATTTTTTTGGATCCGAGATTGGATCATCTAATTCCACCATCATGCATACATCACTCTCTTAAAGTTCTCACCATAACTCAAACTTATGAATGTCTATAAACCATAATATTATGATTCTATTAAACAGATCTATTTATTTTATTGATTAATATTTTCATATGCACATCTTTTTGCAACACCATTATATATATATATATATATATATATATATATATATATATGTGTGTGTGTGTGTGTGTTAATGAGCTATCCCACACATGTTTCTCACTCAGTAAAAACAGATCCTTTCACCTATTAATAAAAATGTGTTTTTGTAGTAAAGTTAATAATTCAATCATAAAATAATGTTTGTAAGCTAAATCGGTTAAGTGTTATATTTTGTCTTTCTGGGGGTGGATTGCTATCTCACAAATATATTTCCTCATAGTGCTAAATCAACTGATCATCAGTATATTTACACATTATTGGCATATAAGCTAGCTGCTATAAAATAGAATAATAATCTAAGTTGTCATATGATTTACCAAGAGGCCAATGATGATTAATAAAATAATAAACCAAGTATTTACGCATACTTCTTTAAATTAATAAATCTTACATCATAAACTGGCAGAATTATTGTTTTTTTTTATTTAAATATTAATATCTTAGTTATTAAATTATGCTCACTCTGACTAGATGATCTCCCACTAATCTTACCTATATAATTAATATGAAAGGTCCCGACCTTTAAATGGATCAATCTTATATTTGTGCTAAAATAATCCGTCAGATAATTTTAAATTAGAGTCTTTTTGTGTCTCCACTTTGCGATGGTGGTGGAGAGAGATAAATTAGATCAGTATCATCGGGATTGTTGCTCATAAGTTGGTAGATCTGAAAAATAGGCAAATAGGGCAGACTTCATGAGTGTTCTTGACTTATGTATCTTGCATATGATTGGACTCAAGGTACTTTTGCCTAGATGCTAGATCTTTTTACATGAACAGACAAAACTGACTGGTACAATAGCAAACTCCTTTCTGCAGAGAACATTGGATTTCCACCAACCAAGAAAACAAGCTGGATTTAAAAGTGGTTTTAGTACAGTAGATCATATCCAGGTATTGAGAGAAGTTATAGAAAGGACAAATGAATATGAGTTGCCATTATGTTTTGGATTTGTAAATTATGAAAAAGCATTTGATTCTATAAATATTTCTTCAGTGATTAAAGCATTGAATCATCAAGGTATAGATCCAGGATATTGTCATATTTTAAATAATATTTATAAAAATGCAACAGCAACAATTACATTACATAATGATACTAGGAAAGTCAACATTGAGAAGGGTGTAAGACAAAGTGACTCCATATCTCCAAAACTTTTTACAGCAGTGCTGCAAGAAGTGAATTAAAATGGGAAACTAAAGGAGTGAAAGTAAATGGAGATTATTTAAGTCATTTAAATTTTACTGATGATGTAGTTGTTTTTGGAAATAATGCTTCGGAGCTGCAGGAAATGTTGCAGGAGTTATCAGATGAGAGTAGGACTAAAGATATATTATTTCTTCTTGATGTATGCATGAATGATTTTGATTTGCTTCTGGTAGAGAAATTTTTCTCCATGAGTTATATTTTGCTCTATACTCCAGATGGTTAGAATTTATTTATTGTTTTATTTTTAAAGGGGAATGGAATCAATTGTATAGTGTACAGATCTGAATTTTGTAATGATCTGAGTGGTGTGAATAATTATCGTTAATTTAAGATGTTTTGTTATTGTTTGTTTGTTTTTGTTCAAAAATAATATATATATATATATATATATTAATAAAACAAGTCATAAATTTTGTAACTTTCTTTTAAGCTTGTATTTAATGATCACAAGATGGAGCTTACCAATAGCTCTAATCAAGCTTTATTTTATAAGTGCTGAAAGAGAAAGAATTCAAAATCTCTATCAGAAAGTCCCTAACTCCAGACCAATTGTTTTCAAGCCTGTTTCGAGCCTGTGGCTTACCTCAGTGGAGTGCTGGGACTCTACAAACTAGATCTAAAATACTAACTTAAAAGTCAGCACTTATAAAACACCTTACTATCTATTTGAAAGCCTGAACTTTTCAGACATGTAAATGTCTTCAAATCCAGCCTTACAAACCAGATATGGGTACACATGCATATATATATATATATATATATATATATATATATATATATATATGTAATATACAAATCAATATATATATCAAAATACAGTACAATTTATATAAATTATATTCTTTTAGAAGTACTTTCGACTATACACTTTGTAGTCTTTATCAACTATATAACGTTGAATAATCAAAATGAAACAACCCTTAATAATACCCATAGTTCAATTCAGATTTCCCATAATTCTGTTATCTTAACATTTGATGACTGGCGATTCATTAACATTTGACGATTTCTTGAAATCAACATAGCCTATTTTATTTTACGTTTATTATGACAACGTTCAATTTGAATAATTTTCATATTTTTATAATCAAATTTAAATCCATATTGACAAGATTTATTACGATCAAATATAACAGATGATGAAGGTTTATTTATATCTGTTCCATATTGATTCTCTTTTTGAATTCTATTATATAAAAGCATATGTTCTTTTATTTTCTTCTCAAATGTACACTTAGATTCACCAATGTATTGTACGCCACATCCACATATGAATCTATATATAATAGAATTTTGATTAAACTTTGAATTTTGAATTTTAGAATTATTAAGCAATCTATTTATGTTATTTGTAGAGAAAAAGAGCAATATGACACAAACCATTATAAATTTTCCTAATAAACTTGACCTGCTCATCTAATATAAATGGCATTGAAATCCATTTCATTTTAATATTTTTATTTTTAATTTTATTATAGTGTTGATTTCTTTTAAATCCTTTAATAATATTAGCAATAGCATTTTTATAATAACCAATTTTCAACAAGTCATTAACAAATAAATGTACATTTTTAATTTTATCACTAGAATATTTGCATAATTTTTCATTTCAAAATAAGAATGATTTGAATCCAGACAGCTTATGACACATAGGTACATGTGATTCATATGGAATAAAACTTCTAGTTTCAATTGGTTTAATTGACATAAGATAATTCAAACTGTAATCATTAAGAGTAACTTGAATATCTAAGAATTTTATGGAATTGTATTTCTCTATAGTTATAACCCATTTTATATTCTTAATCTCATTTAATTCATTAAATAAATTGATTATTAATTCTTGTTTTCCACAAATAAAAACATCATCCACATATCTATGATATACTTTAATTTCTTGATATTTCAATTGTTTTAAAATTTTACTTTCATATGTTGATATAACAAAATACAAATTTGGCAACAGCAGGAACCCATGGCCAACCAAAATTCATTTTATAATATTCATTATTAAAATTAACAAAATATTTTTACAATAACGCAATACTTTTATAATAAAATTTATAATACAGACTTTACATTTTTTGAAACAAGAGCATTATAAATAATATTAATTGACTCTATTCTATCTATGATCCATACTTCATTTATATCAAAAGTCAAATTGTGTCGTAAATCTATATTTATATTCTTAATTTTATCTACAAAATCAAACAATGATGAAACAGTATATTCTCCAAAACAAAATATCTTGAGAATAATCAATATATCCATGTTTCATAATAATACACCACCAAAACAACCACAATCCAATGAATAATTTCTATGTAGCTTTATATTCGAAAATATCCTAGGGCAAAGCAGATGATGGATATAAGTTATAATATGTATGACTATCAATAGCTTTATTCTTGCTTTTTTTAAAATTTCATTTATAAATTTCATGCAGATGTATCAATATTTATTATTACACTATTTTGAAATTTAGCTTTTTCATTTGATCCATAACTTTTCATTATATTTCGCTCTTGTAAACAAACAACTACAGGCCCGTCCTCCTTTAAACACATTAAGTCATTATTTAATAGGCTTTAAATTTATTAATTTGACTTAACCTTATCATCCTATTATATTTAAAGTTTTATTTTTACTTCTTTAACAATGTTATTACAAATATTCGCATCACCTTAATCACCAAGAAGTTCTAAAAGAGGCTATGTTGATTTCAAGAAACCAAAGTTAAGAACGCCGCACAAATGTTAAGATAACAGAATTATGAAAAACGAATTGAACTAGGGTATATTAAGAGCCATTTTGATTATTCAACATATAGTGATAAAGACACAAAGGAAGCAGCTCAAAGAAAAATTAAAAGACTGATTTTGAAAAATGATTTGTAATACAAATTGGAAACAAAACAGAACAAATTATTTAAATATATATATATATATATATATATATATATAAAAAAAAAAAAGAAGGGTACACATGCATTACATTATTTTTTTATAAATAAAATTAGAAATTAAAATAAAAGTTTGCAAATAAAACTTATTTTTTAAAAATTAAAAATTGAAAATTAAAAGTCATCTAAACTCGTGTATGTATAAAATCACACAGATGAAAAATTATTTTAAAAAAACTTTATTAAAAAAAAAAGTATTTTAAAACTAAATTTTCAACAAAAACTTAAAAGATTTAAAGATAAAAATATATCTTTAAGAATGTACAAATTTAATTAATTCTATTGTGTAAAAAGTTAAAAATGGAAATAATTATTTTTAATTAGTCTTAAGCAAACTAGCCCTTGGGCATCTCAAAAGTTATAATTAAAGGTCAGATAGGAGAGAAAAACAATAAAAACAGAATAGCCAATAAAAAAAATTCATCAGAAAATGGACCACAGCAAAAGGATCATCATCATAATGACATGTCCAGTTAATCCGTAATTTTAATATAAAAAGGAAAAGATTTGAAATAAAATAAGGTGTGTTTTATGTGTTAGTGCCAGGGAGAGTTGAAGGAGATGGGATTGAAAAGATGCACTTTCAATCCCTTCAGTTTTTCCAAAGAAAAAAAATGAAATATCATTTTCCTATATTGCGGACCTCAGAACATCAGGGTACTGCAAAGAACTATAACAGCTATCACAAAGGACCTCTGGATGAATACCAACAGAATGGCAAACATCATACCATTCTCCTCCAGGACGTCATTGGAATTAATGCTGGATCCAAATTACAAGCAATTAAAAAGTATGGACTTAATCTTTTAAAACCATAAGAACTTTAGATAATTCATGAACATTAAGTATAAAACTTTCCCAGTATTTAAATAGAAATAGAAATTCCTATCTGACCAAACTAAATCATTTATTAATAATTATTTTTATTGAATGTATTTTTTTTTTAATTATTTCCATTAATTTATTTTTTCTGTTCTTTTAAGTGTTTATTATGTTTTTGTTTTTTTTCACATTAGGCTAAAACTTTTTATTAAATCATGTTAAATTTAAGTTAGGTGTGGATGGCTGCATAGATTCATAAAATTATGTTAGTTTAAGGGAGGGTAAATCTTAGGTTATTTGTTTCGCAATTAGATTGGGTCAATGGATTAGATGTATTGGTGTAATTAGTAAATGTAGCATGAAAATCTGCTACATGCAGGACCATCTTATATACCACACTTGAGCAAAATAAGACCCATTTCTTACTGATCATTGGAAGCAGATGGTATTCCCTGCTCCATGGATCCCCCCTTTTGCCTATGGAATGGGATTGTAAGTCAGCATAAAGGACCACAATCCCTTCCTATGGAGTTTTTTTTATTGTTCTTGTCACCAGACAAACAAAGTATTCCTGTACTGAATGAGAGATACAATTTCTTCTATATAACCATGCCGTTCAAATGTATCTTTCTGACAGTACAGTATTATGCTGTTGTATTCATGCTGCATTGAATACATCAAGATATCAGATAGATTGGCATTAGTTTGATTGCAAAATTTTGGCCTAGGGTTAAATAAAGGATATAGAATATTTTTTTTTGAATACGATCTATGTAGTCTATCCATACTTGACACTTTAATAAAATATTAATAAATTCATCTGTACGAACTTATAAATCAAAAGTTAAAATGTAAATCAAATTATAAAGTAAACATTATACTAAAATAATTCTAAATTTTATATATGTGCAAAATAAATGTTTTTGTGTATTGTTAATCTGGCAGTGGCTTATTCTTATTTTTTATTATCTTTCTTTTTTAAAAAATAAAATGTACATTATCTCTGCTGTTCTGCGAGCTAGTGACTGGGGCTAATGGTCTATAATAAAATAAAATTGGATCTTAACTTAAGTATCTGCCTACTATATAAATTTTCCAGGTTCAAAAGGCCTGGTGGCACTCTTGTATGGTAGATACAGTAAGACTCAAATTATCAAAACATCCCTGACCATTATAATATATATATATGCACACAACTTAACTTAGAACATATATCTAACAGAATTAGATTTTCTTAGTCTTCGGAAATGATATAATATTTTAATGTAAAGTTTGGGTGAATATTAATATGTAAAGCTTCCAGATATCATCTGCAATATATACTTACATACAAAAGAGACAATTACAACTGTAATACATTTATTCTTGAACTGTTAATAAACTTTGTTTTATTTATCATTAGATCAATTTTAGCACTTGTTTACTGTTGTTTGCTCTGACAAGTGATATTTTTAAAGAGTCTCTGCTCTCCATGACTTAGAGGCAATTTTAAATGTCCATGAGTAATGCTGTAGCTATATAGACATTGAGATCTTCAGTAGTAAACTCACATTTTAGGCTCTTGATGTTATGGCACTCTCTGGTGTTAAATGTTGATATGCATACTGTCCATTATAATATATATGTCAAAATTTGTTATTAATATATTGCAGCGGATTCATTATAGCTGGCTATTCAAATGAATTCTTTCAAATGAAGAATTGCTGGTGAATGTGTTTAGGAGTAAGATAATTTTTTTTCTCATTTATGGAGCCAGGTATAAAAGATTGTATTATATAACTAATGTTGGGCATAAATTATGTTATGTATAGAAGGTATGTTGACAATGTATTATATATGATTCAATAAAATGTTTAAATATTTGAATGAGAATTTATGTCTACAATAGATACTTGATGATAAAAACAATCAATGTTTAGAATATTTTGTGGTATGTGTTTCTAAATAATAATCGATTTGATTACAACATGATTAAAAAATATTTAAATGTAAGGGATTTAAACATCCTTTATAAAGCATTCCTTTAAAGTATAAGCTTTCAGGATTTAAAGGTTTTTTTTACACAAGTAATTTTAATATTAAATAATTTGAAACAGATAGAAAGCAGAATGCTGAGAATTATATTAAAGATTTAGTAAAGAATGATACGTCAAAGTTAATAAGGAATGAATTTTGTTACTTTACATTCTTAAATTATATTCAAAATTGAAAAAAAAATTCCGAAGATTTTAATATTGAATTTAGGTTTTGACTGATAAATCATAATAAGTCTAAAATAAATCAGACTACCAACATTAAATTGTAAATTCCATAAGATATGGGGTACAAATTATTTACCTATTTATTACAGCAAAAGTAAGGCTAGTTTAGACAACCCTATTTTTCAATATAAAAATCTAAATCTCACACCAATTCTGTTTTTTGTCATGAGAAAGATTCTGATTTACGAATGTTTCTTTTAGAAAATTAATATTCTATGTAATGAATTGAATGATAGAAAAAGGAAAATTAAAAAACATTGCTAATTCTGATAATATTTTGAGTCAAAGGTTTTGCAATGTGCAACTGATCACAATCTGAAATTTTAGTAATAAATGTTTTTTTTTTTTTGTATTTTTTATTTTATTTTAATAGTTAATTGCTTTGAATCTGGTTTACAGCAACAAAAATGCATTTATCTTTTAAATTTTGCTATTTTACAAAATAACATGCTTCTATTTTGTTATTTATAAATTATATATAGAGAGAATAATAGAACCACATATTAGAATTGCTAATACACCTATCTGTCATGTCCATGATTTAGGGCTTGAATCCAGTCTGAATCCTTTTCTGTTCTAGAATTGTTTGTATTTTTTAAAATAGCTAGATCTTTATATAGTTTGTTAATAAATAAATAGCAAATTGCTCTTAAATAATTAATAAAGTAAAAATGAAAAATTAATAAGAGTTTTATCACATAGCATTTGAGTAATGCTTTTGTCTTTTTTTTTTTAGTTGTTTTTAGAAAAGCATTTGTCTTAGAATAAACTGTTTAAAAAGTGTTTTACGTTCCATTTATATAACTAAACATATTGATGAGAGTTAAATTATATGCAAGTATATATTAAAATAATAAAAAAAGGCATTTTACAAGTTGTAATTAAAAGTTAAGGTAAAAAATATCTATTTTAATTGAATTCTGATTAAAATTTTATGGTATTAAATATTAAAATATCATAATTACTCAAAATTTAATTCAAATTGTTAATGTTTAACATTAACAATTAGCAATTTTTAATAACAAAACCTTTTTTTATCTTTCTTAATTAATGGCAAGAATTCTACTTGTTGATCTAATTAGAATATTTTTTATAATCTCAATAAAACTGTCTTAATAAATTTCTTACTTACGTTCGTTAAATTAGTATATAATTAAAAAATATCTTGACTTAATTTATTATTTTATTGTTTATAGTATTAGCTAAAAAAAAAAAATGCAGCAAACAAACAAACAAATTAATTAGTTTGGGGGGGGGACTTTAAATTATTATATTTACCACTCTTTTATGCACACATAGATACATTTTATAATAAAAAGATCAGTTTTCTGTAATAAATCTACTTTCCGTTTTATTATTCCTGAAATAAATATAAATTTAGCTTATAAAATGTATCTATATTTTACCTTTATACTTATTTACAACAATCGTTATTTATTACATATTTAAATGATTATTAGATTTTGTTTTTTTATTTATATAGAAATTATTGTATTTTATATATAATACAATACAAATTAAAACTACAATACTAAGTAATGCTATATTAGTAATGATAAATAAAATAAAAATTCATATAACATTATAATGCTAGCCAAAAATACTAAACTTTACTAAAATTCTTCCACAACCATGGTTTTATCTACTAACAAATAGACCATTTCAAGTGAAATTCAACTAAAGATGCTAATTATATATATCAAACATGCACTTCAAAACCCAATTTCCTTTAACATCAAAGGATGTTTTAGTGAGATTGATGATCTCAGATTCAAAATATTTTACTATCAAAGGTTCTTTTACTCTTCTTTTCAATTCACGTTTTTTCATAAAAAGATAAGCTCTGCATTGTCAAATAATATTTTGTGACCTGTATTCAGTTCATGAATATACAAAGCTGAGTTATTATATTTATTTTTAACTCCACTCTTATGAGCCTTAATTCTTTTATAAAGTTTAGTTTTGGGGGTTAATATTGTTATGTTATATGAATTTTTATTTTATTTTTAATATAATAAAAATATTTCAATATTTTCTGATATGAACTGATATGCTTTATTTTCTTAACCTTTTGCGTTTTTTTTAATTATACTTTTTTTTTATTTTGAAAATTTTATAATTAATTATAGATAAAATATAATTAATCTGATAGTATTATTCAAACAAAATTTTAGAGGTGATATTAAATCTTTTATGATAAATAAATTAATTTGTACAAACATGTACTAATAAAAAAAAACATTCAGTAAACATCTATAAATTAATCATCCTAATTATAGTTATTTATATGTCTTTTTTACTTTAGAAACAAGCTCTGCAATAATGAATTTTGGATTGAAAATGTTTCAGGAGTACTACATTTTTTTTACACTAAATTGTGCCTTTCAATCAAGAATACTTAGTCAGATTATGTCCCATGTCTATTTCATATATACACATACACATAAAATCACAAAGATTATATCATGATAACACAGCTGTGAGGTGTTTATCACTCAAACTGAATGTATGCAGTAAACTTAAAAATAGTTTTCAGATTCTAATCAGACGTCAGTCAGAGTAAATCCTACATCTATTCAATATATATATATATATATATATATATATATATATATATATATATATATATATATATATATATAATAGAGAGACCTGAACTATGACTTTCAAACTTCCTGCAGCCATCCAATCAATCTTATACAACTGATACCCATCACCACACCTCATACACATGAAAAGATAAATGATCTCCAATATATTCATGCTAAACCAGAACTCATCAGTTGGTCCAGATCACTATCTCCCACACATATATACACAATCAGTGCTACATTTATATTAAGATAGCAAATCTTCAAACTTTAATGTATAATCTTCAATCTTCTTCATTCCCCAACTTTTCATCTGTTCATATCAATGAAGATCTGAGGATGGAATAATCAAAGTTCTTGTTGATGCCAATATTATTGTCATACCCATGTTGACCTTAAGATCAATCTGATTCCTCACATATACAATTTTAATGTGTTCATTTAATTATACAGAAGTGGATGGAAAGGACTTTGAGCATTCCATCTTTGGATTTTCATTGATATATAGGTTAAAAACTTGGAGAGTGAAGCAGATTGAAGTTTATCCATTAAAATTTAAAGATGTGTTATCTTAATATAAAGTGAGCACTGATTGTATATATGTATTGGAGATGGTGATCTGGATTGATGAGTGCTGGTTCAACATAAAATATATACATCGGAGATAGTTTATGTTTTTCACATATAAGTGGTCAGGTGTATCAGTTGTATAAGATAAATTGGATGGCTGTAGAAAAATCTGAGTTCAGGTCTCTTATAATTACATTAAGTTGAGTATAGACTATATATATATATATATATATATATATATATATATATATATATATATAAAAAAAAAAAAAAAAAAAAAAATACAATGGTAACATACCTATCTGTGATTTTTTATCTCCTGAATTTGATCCCATGGATAAACTTAAAATGGCTTTCAGATTCTATTCAGGCTTAGAATTTTCTTTTTAGGTAAAAAGTTAAAGTCAATCAAAGTAGCCTTTAAACTATGATTCATAATTGGATATATAACTATTCTAAACTAGAAAATAAAATGAGGATAAGAGATGGCTCAAACTACAGAATTCAGCAATTGGAAGTGTTGATGAGTAATGTATTCTTTATATTTCTGTACAAGAAGTTAATTGACAAACCTTTGCCTTGTAAAGGAAAATAAAAGATTATTTATTTATCTATCTATTCATCCATCCATACATTCACCCACCCATCTATCTATCTAATGATAGATTATTATAGTATTGAAAACTTTCTGACACTCAGAGCGATCAACCACCGAGTAGTAATTATATTAATTCAATGCCTCTATCACCAAAGACCAATCATTTTTTCATATTTAATGATTTATTTGGAAGATATTAAAAGGAGAAAAAAACAGGGACTGATAAATTAAAATTAATTCCAATAAAGCCACAATAACATCTGAGTTTATTTAAAATTCAACTTTATAGTTTTACTATTCTAATCAACTATCCATATAAAAACTTCATAGACAGAAATTGATTGATTTTTCATTTTTAAATCTAAGTGAGTTTTTATAATAGAGGGAATTGCACTGATACAACCAATTTACGACTCTCTTAAGCGTTATATAAATGTATCAACCTACTAATAGTATAAAATGAGAAATTTTATATTTGTATGGATAGTTGGTGTTTTAGTTATATATATATGTCCACAGATGGCGTCCTACCAAGACTGCCAATCAAGCGTATGTTTTGTTTACATAAACGTCAGAGTAGTTAGTATTCACTATCTCTAACTATAATTCCACTTTCAGATCATGATTTCAAGCTATTTGCTATCGTCAGTGAAAGACAGGAATAAAGAAACTAGATCTGAATACAAACTCTGAGCGTTTATGAAACAATTTCTATTCAGCTTGCAAGCGTGAATTTTTTAGACACGTAATGTCTTCAAACTCAGCATAGCAAACCAGATAGCTACATGGGTCTGATCTCAGTTCAGCATCACCACATAGTAGAAGCCTCTGCAATCTATATCATTGCAAGAAAGACCTCAAAGGTACATTTATGATAAACAAAAATGCAAGTTAAAAAACTTGCTAACGCTTGTATTTATGTCCACAGATGGCGTCCTACCAAGACTGCCAATCAAGCGTATGTTTTGTTTACATAAACGTCAGAGTAGTTAGTATTCACTATCTCTAACTATAATTCCACTTTCAGATCATGATTTCAAGCTATTTGCTATCGTCAGTGAAAGACAGGAATAAAGAAACTAGATCTGGATACAAACTCTGAGCGTTTATGAAACAATTTCTATTCAGCTTGCAAGCGTGAATTTTTTAGACACGTAATGTCTTCAAACTCAGCATAGCAAACCAGATAGCTACATGGGTCTGATCTCAGTTCAGCATCACCACATAGTAGAAGCCTCTGCAATCTATATCATTGCAAGAAAGACCTCAAAGGTACATTTATGATAAACAAAAATGCAAGTTAAAAAACTTGCTAACGCTTGTATTTATGTCCACAGATGGCGTCCTACCAAGACTGCCAATCAAGCGTATGTTTTGTTTACATAAACATCAGAGTACTCTGACGTTTATGTAAACAAAACATACGCTTGATTGGCAGTCTTGGTAGGACGCCATCTGTGGACATAAATACAAGCGTTAGCAAGTTTTTTAACTTGCATTTTTGTTTATCATAAATGTACCTTTGAGGTCTTTCTTGCAATGATATAGATTGCAGAGGCTTCTACTATGTGGTGATGCTGAACTGAGATCAGACCCATGTAGCTATCTGGTTTGCTATGCTGAGTTTGAAGACATTACGTGTCTAAAAAATTCACGCTTGCAAGCTGAATAGAAATTGTTTCATAAGCCAGCTCAGAGTTTGTATCCAGATCTAGTTTCTTTATTCCTGTCTTTCACTGACCCGATAGCAAATAGCTTGAAATCATGATCTGAAAGTGGATTATAGTTAGAGATAGTGAATACTAACTACTCTGACGTTTATGTAAACAAAACCTATGCAGCTTGATTGGCAGGTCTTGTAGTAGACTACATCTGTGGACATAAATACAAGCGTTAGCAAGTTTTTTAACTTGCATTTTTGTTTATCATAAATGTACCTTTGAGGTCTTTCTTGCAATGATATAGATTGCAGAGGCTTCTACTATGTGGTGATGCTGAACTGAGATCAGACCCATGTAACTATCTGGTTTGCTATGCTGAGTTTGAAGACATTACGTGTCTAAAAAATTCACGCTTGCAAGCTGAATAGAAATTGTTTCATAAACGCTCAGAGTTTGTATTCAGATCTAGTTTCTTTATTCCTGTCTTTCACTGACGATAGCAAATAGCTTGAAATCATGATCTGAAAGTGGAATTATAGTTAGAGATAGTGAATACTAACTACTCTGACGTTTATGTAAACAAAACATACGCTTGATTGGCAGTCTTGGTAGAATCAGTGGTTTTATATAACTTAAAGACACCAACTATCCACTACAGGAAATATAAAATTTCTCATTTTATACTATTAGTAACTGGTTGACACATTCTATATAACGCTTAAGGCGGGTTCGTAAATTGATTTACATATCAATTCTACATTCCCCCTCTATTATAAAAACTTCGCTTGTTTAAAATGAAAACAATCAATTTCTGTCTATGAAGATTTTTATATGGATGAGTTGATTAAGAATAGAAGACTATAAGGGTAATTTTAAATAAACAGATATTGTTGGCTTTATTAGGAATTAATTTTAATTTACGGTCCCCATTTAACCTATGTAATATCTTCCAAATAATCATTAAATAAAGTAATGATTGGTCTTGATAGAGGCATTGAACTAATATATTTTCTACTCGATGGTGAATCATCTTCGAGAATATCACAAAGTTTTCAATACTATAATTGGAAATCGATATGGAGTGGCGATTAGATATATAGATGGATTGAATAGATAGATAAATAAATGATCACATTTTCGCTTTACAGGCAAGGTTTCGTCAATTAACTAATTGTGCAGAAATACCAAGAGTACATTACTGCATCAGCACTTGCAATTAGCTAATTCTATAGTTTGAGCCATCTCTTATCCTCATTTATTTTCTAGTTTAAAGCTGGATACTGTATCCAATTATGAATCATAATTTAAAAGGCCACTTTGATTGACTTTAACTTTTTTACCTAAAAAATACTAAGCCTGAACTAGACCATCTTAAAGCCGCCCTATCACATCTGGGATCAAAATTCGGGAGATAAAAAATCACGAGATAGGTATGTTACCATTTATATTATATATATATATATATATATATATATATATATACTATATATATGTAACCTATACCAACTTAATCATGAAGTATAAGAGACCAGCAGACTCAGATCTACAGCCATCAATTTATCTTATACAACTATTACACCTGACGCAGCTACCTGTGAAGAGCTAAACTATCCTCCGATCTTATATATTTTATACTGAACCAGCACTCATCAATCCAGATCTGCCATCTCAATACATATATACAATCAGTGCTCACTTTATGTGTAAGATAACACGTCTTTTTAATTTTAATGGATAAACTTCAATCTGCTTCACTCTCCAAGTTACTAACCTACACTATATCAATGAGAATCCAGAGATTAGAATGCTCAAAGTCCCTCCATCCACTCTTATAATTAAATGAACACTAAAGTGAGGAATCAGATTGATCGTAAGGTCCAGCCATGGGTATGACTAATCGTAGAAAGCATCAACACAAGAGCTTTGATTATTCCGTCATAGATCTTCATTGATATGAACAGATGAAAAGTAGAAAGAAGATTGAAGATACACTATTAAAGGGTTTGAAGACCTGCTATCTTAATCATAAAGCAGCACTGATAATGTAAGTATATGTGGGAGATAATTTGATGGGTGCTGGTTCCCTTGAACATGGTACTGATTGCTGAGTGAATCGACTATACTTTTTCATGTGGTATGAATGTGTGTGGAATGTCCGTATAAAATGATTGGATGGCTAAGGAAATTCGAAAGTCATAGTTCAGATCTACATCATAATATATATATATATATATATATATATATATATATATATATATATATATACATCATATTGGATAGATGAGGGTTTACTCTGAATGGCGTCTGATTAGAACTATTTTTAAGTTTACTACATACATTCAGATTGGTGATAAACGCCTCACAGCTATGTTATCATGATATAATCTTTTATGAATTATGCGTATGTGTATATATGAGGACATGGGACAATCTGACTGAAATGACACTCTTGATTGAAAGGCACAATTTAGTGTAAAAAAAATAATAATGTAGTACTTACCACAACTATTTACAATCCAAAATTACATTATTGCCCAAAGCTATTGTCTCCCCCAAAGTAAAAAGACATATAAATAACTATAATTAGGATTAACATAAGATGTTTACTGAATGTTTTTTTGGAAGTACATGTTTCTACAAATTATTTACTTATCATAAGGTAATTAACTCACCTCACTAAAATTTTGTTTGAATAATACTGTCAGATTAATTTATATTCATCTATAATTGAATTATAAAATTTACAAAAATAAAAAAAAGAATACTGAGGAGTAAAAAAACTTAAAAGGCTAAGAAAATAAAGCATATCGGCAGATTCATATCGGAAGAATATTGAAATATTTTATGATATATTAAAAATAAAATAAAAAATTCATATAACTTCTTAACAGTATTGCCCCAAAGCTAAACTATAAAAGAGTTAAAAGGCTCATAGAAGTGAGATAAATATAATAACTCAGCTGTATTATTCATGAACTAGATACGGGTCACAAAGCATTATTAGACTCAGGTACTGGCCAGCCCTCTTTTTGGTGAAGACGTAAGTGCGAAAATAAAGGGCCTTTGATGAGTAAAATATTTTTGAATCTGAATCAATCAATCTCACTAAAACATCCTTTGATGTTAAAAATTGGGGTTTTGAAGTGCATATTTGATCTCTCAATTAGCATCTTTAATTGAATTTCGCGAAATGGTCTAATTTATTAGTAGATAAAACCATGGTTGTGGAGAATTTTAGTAAAGTTTAGTATTTTTGGTTAACATATAAAATATTATATGAATTTTTATTTTATTTATCATTACTAATATTGCATTACTTAATATTGTAGTTTTAATTTTTGTATTATGTGTAAAAATACAATAATCTCTATATAAATAAAGCAAAGGAAATATCTAATAATCATTTAAATATGTAATAAATAACATTGTTGTAAATAAGTATAAAGGTAAAATATAGATACATTTTATAAGCTAGGGTATATTTAATTTCAGGAATAATAAAACGGAAAGGAATTTATTACAGAAAACTTTGTCTTTTTATTATAAAATGTATCTATAATATTAATAGCATAAAAGGCGAGGTAAATGTCTCAACAATTTAAAATCTCCCCCAAACTAATTAATTTATTTGACGTTTGCCGCATTTTTTGGCTAATGCTATATACAATAAATAATGAGGTAAGTCAAGATATTTTTAATTATATACTAATTTAACGAATTTAAAAATATATTAAAAGACTAGTTTTATTGAATTATAAAAAATATTCTGGTTAGATCAACGAAATAAAAGCCTGCATTAATTAAGAAAGATAAAAAGTTTTATTCCAATAAAGTATTAGTTGAAATAATATTAAACATTAACAATTTGAATTAAATTTGAGTAATTATGATTCATTTTAATATTTAATACCATAAAATTTAATCAGAATCAATTAAAAATAGATTATTTTACCTTACCACAATTAGCAACTTGTAAAATACCTTTTTTTATTATTTTTAATATAATATATAATTAACTCTCATCTATGTTTAATTATAAAATGGGAACGTCAAAAACCTTTTAAGCAGTTATCAAGACAAATGCTTTTCTAAAAACAACTAAAAAAAACAGCATTACACAAAGCTACTATGAAACTAATATTAATTTCATTTTATTTTGCTGAGTTATTTAGAAAGCATTTTACCCTACTTTTATTGGCAAATTGCCATAAAAGATCTAGCTATTTTAAAAATACTAAATTGAATTCTAGAACAGAAAAGAATTCAAACAGATCAAGCCTACAAATCATGAACTATGACTCATTAGCATTAGCAATTCCAGCATCTGAATCTATTATTCTCTATATACTAATTTATAAAATATGCGAAATAAACATGTTAATTTTAGTAAAAAGTAACAAAATTTAAAAACAAAAGTGCACTATTCTCGTATTCTATAAATAGTTAAGCTAATAACAAAAATACAAAAAAAAAAAGCATTGAAATTATAGGAATTGTCAGATTGTATCAGTGCACATTAAAAACGGCTGACTAAGATATAATCAGGAACTTAATGTTTACATATTCCTTTGCTATCACTCAATTCATTACATAGAGTATTAATGTTCTAAAAGAGAACATTACAATAAAACACATTACTTTCTCATGACAAAAAACAAGTTGAGTGTGAGATTTAGATTTTTATATTGAGAAAATGAGGATTATCTAAACTATGCCTTACCTTTTGTATAAAAATGGAGGTAAATAATTTGTGACCCCATATCTTATGGGATTTACAATTTAATGTTGGTACATTCCTGATCTATTTTAGACTTATTATGATTTATCGGTCAAAACCTAAAATTCCAATATTAAAATCTTGAATTTTCAATTTTGAATATAATTTAAGAATGAAAAGTAACAAAATTCACTTCATAGCCAACTTTTGACGGTATCATTCTTTACTAAATTATGCAAAATTCTCGCATTTTGCTACAACTCTGTTTCAGGTATTTAAATATTAAAATTACTTGTGATAAAAAAGGCCTTTAAGAGTCCTGAAGCCCATAAGAGAATGCCACTAAATGGATATTTTAAATCCCTTGCATTAAATATTTTTTAATCACTGTAATCAAAAAATCGATTGTCCATTTAGAAACACATACCCACAAAATATTCTAAAGCATTGATTGTATTTATAAATAATCTCAATGTATGAGCATAAAGTCATTCCAACTAAACATGTTTATTGAGTCATATACCTTCACATTGTCAACATACACTTCTTATACATAACATAGTTTATGCCTAAGCATAAGTTACTATAATACAATCTTTTATACCTGCAATAAATAAATGAGAGAAAAAATTTACCTCTCTTGCAACATTCACCAACAATTCTCATTTGGAATTTCGACTGAATGTAGCTCAGCTGTCAGTCTCGCAATATATAATAACAAATTTTGACTTATCTAGTAGGACAGTATACTGTCAACGATTGCAGAAACATAGCATCAGGAACTAAAATATGAGTTTACCTGAAAGGTCTCAATGTCTATATAACTACAGCAGAATTACTCTGGACATTTAAAATAAAATCAGGGAGGAAACGAGACTTCTTTAAAGATATCACTTGCAGGGCGAAACAGGCGACAGTGAAACAAGTGCTAAATTGATCTCAATGACAAATAAAACAAGTTTAAACAGTTCAGAATAAATGTAGTTACGGTGTAGTTATTTTCTCTTTTATGTAAGTATATTACGGATTGATATCTGGAAAGCACATATTAATATTCACCCAAACTTTACATTAAAGAAAATATTATATCATTTCGAAGACTAAGAAAATCTAATTGTATTAGATATATCCAGGAATTAAGTTATTGTGCCCATATATATATATTATAATGGTCGGGATTTTTGATAATTTGAATAGCACTGTACTCTGCCATGCAGAGTGCCGCAGGCCTTTGAACCTGGATTTATATGAGTAGGCAGATATACTTTAGCCAGATCAATTTTATTTTATTATAGACAAATTAGCCCAATCATAACTCATGGTAACAGAGGTACAATGTACATTTATTTTAAAAGAAGATAATAAAATAGAATAATACTGCCAATTAATACACAAACATTTATTTGCACATATATAAAATTTAAAATTTATTTTAGTATAATGTTGCTATAATTTGTTACATTTAACTTTGATTTATAAGTTAAAATGC